>CM072517.1:5327913-5352913 GCA_036898135.1 Oncomelania hupensis
ACTACTACTACTACTACTACTACTACTACTACTACTACTACTACTACTACTACTATTATTATTATTATTATTATTATTATTATTATTATCACCTTGGCTCCAAGCTAACAAAAGATTGCAGATTATCTACAGAGGTCAAGACTAGGCTGGCAGTGGCTATGTTAATAATGCCAGGCCTGAACAAGATCTGGAAGAACAAGGAAATACGTTTCGGCACGACGTTAAAACTCATCAGTGCTTTGGTGCTGTCCGTTCTGCTGTAAGGTTGCGAGAGCTGGACCTTGACGTCAAAACTGGAGACACGTATATATAGGGATTTGAAATGAAATGCTACCGCAGAATGCTTCAAATCGCAGGAAATGAACACAATATAAACGAGCACGTCAAAATCCTGGGACGTCATCTGCGGTCCCCCAAGAACCACTCTTTGCCATTGCCATTGCGAAGACGAGACAGCCGACGTGGTTTGGCCGCATCACGCGGCACGACTCCCGGGCATAACCCATTCTGCGACGAACAATGGAAGGAGGCATGCGCGCTGGAAGGTAGAGCTGGACAGATGGTGTTAAAACATGGACGGCGTTGGACATGTAACGTCTCCTGACAACCGAATTGGCGAAAAATCTCCGCGTCGGCATCCTTCATATCTCCTCCAAGGCCCGACAGGTCGAGGGGTTAGATAGTTAGCTTGTGTGGTTTTAACATGGTTGTAATCACCAGATGTTATGTTCTGTAGTTCGCGGTCCTTATAATAATAATATAAGTTCGTCGTTTCGTTACAGTGCAGCAAGCAGAAGCTCACTGACCTCGCAGCCCGCGGGCGGCAGCCATTGTGAACGTGACAAGACCGTATATGACCACAAAAGGGACGCGGAAATGTCGGATATGTTCAGACAGCTTGGTGCCCTGGACTCGCACCTCCGGGCGCTTTGCTGGTACGGTATGTGGTTGGTTTGATGTGATGGCGGTGTTGTGTGGACTTGTTGTTGTTGTTGTTGTTGTTGTTGTTGTTGTTGTTGTTCTTCTTCTTCTTCTTCTTCTTCTTCAGGAATCTGAGGAAACTGCATGTTCTTACAAAAGGCAAGTTATCTACAGTGCGACATCCCGAGGGAAATGAGGCTTGTAAACCGGAAATAGTGCACCAAAGCGAAAAAAGCGCAACTCTTGATGACGTAGAAAGCTCACCAGCTACTTGTGAGGAAACGTAAGTTGCAAAAAATTATTTTTGAACTGATTTAAAGAAATGAAATGTGTGTTTGTTTGTTGTTGTTTTATAGTACGGAGTGTTTCAAGAGTAGCTGTGATTTGTACAGAGTGTCTCAAGAACGACATGTAAACTAAAATGTACTCCATCGGATGAGAGTATAAACCGAGGTCTAGTCTGTGCACGCACGCATTCCATCGCATTGGCTTTAAAGATCCTGACGCTCATGTCCTGGACAGGTAAAAGACGGCTGTACAAATACATCCAGCAAGCACTAGGTCCCTTCTCCCCGTTCCCGGTCACTCAGGATTGTGCTCAGTCGTCTGGGCTCCAGACTACGCGCCCATAGGTTGCAAGTTGGCGCCTCGGGCAGCTTGGGTTAGATCCTATATTGGTCAGCGCCTTGAGCAGCTCTTGAGCTGAAAAAGTGCTATATAAGAACGATTAAATAATTAAATAAGTACATAATTATTATTAGTCACAAAACATTTAAAGGTACTCTATATTGTAGCTTAAATAATATTAATAATATATATCTAATATCTGTTGTAAAAAAAATAAAAAAAATAAATAAATAAATAAACCTGCTGCATAATTCGGTGTCTTTGAACATTAGATTCTATGATTGCCATTCTCCTGAGAACGATGATGAGGCTGAACAAGAGCGAATGCCCAAGAAGCAAAAGAACTCCTCATCACCGCCCCACGACGATCAGCGAGGTGATCTAGTTGGCGCCAGCAACAAGCCTAGAATCGGAAAATCCCCACGCGAGAAGGGAGAAGATTGTGACAGAGACGATGAGGCTGTGAGAGCAAAGGCGCACGAGGACGGCCAGAAGGACCAGGTTGAGATGGGAGAACCCTGGACAATCGGAGAGGAGGATCCACAATTAAACACGACCGAAGAAGAGGATGCAGCGAGAGGAGTAACACTGAACAACAGAGAGGAGAGGGAGAAGTCTGAACGACACGAGTGGAAGAAGACTGAACAGGAGGAATGGAAGAAGACAGAAGAGAGGGGGGTGACCCAACTGTACATGAGTGGGGAATCCGCGTGTATAGAGGGCGACTGTTGCAAACCCAACGCCTCAACAGTTCCCCCGTCCAGCACCGATATCTTTGTTGCCGCCAGCTTTTGCGCCAACAAACCCAGGTAAGGAATGGTCTATTAAGATAGTGCATTGAGGTAATACTAGTAGCATTTTCATTTGCTGTGGTCAATTCATCACGGAATGGAAAACAGATGAGTTTGTTTTGATGATTACAGTATAGTTCCTTTTTTTTTTTTTTTACTATTAATAATTGAATTATTTTTTTAATGACTCCTTATCAGATCAGTTCAAAGAGTACCATAAATTGTAGTAGTGTTCACGTTCTGTCTTCGCTCCTGTCTTAAGGCCTTACTTCGAAGACTTTACTTTGGGCGAAAACAGGTTTACCCTAACATTCGCATTGTTTTTACATTCATATCCTACCCCGTAACTCGGAAATCGTTGGGGCACCTCAGATTATCGTTTAACCAGCGTATTCCATCTTTCTCTGTCCTCAGCAACCCTCATGGCATCGCTCAGTGTCAAGCCAGTCCATTCTCGAATGTTGTCCTCCCACCTCTTTTTCTGCCTCCCTCTTCTTCTGCCTCCTTGCACCGTTCCTTTCAGTGTGGTCTTTGCAAGGTCTGATGCTCCATGTTTCGCAAGCATAATTATAGGAAGATGGAAATGACAAGGGAGCGCAGTAGCCTTACCTTGGAGTGTAGACTGATGGTCCTGTCTTTCGAAATGGGCTTCAACCTTGTCAGGGAAGCAGTTATTTGCGCAATCCTAGAGAGGACTTCTTTTCATGACCAATTGTCTGAAACAATGGCTCCTAAATATGTAAAGCTATGCACCGTGTTGAGGGATTTGCCTTGGACTTTGATGTCTATGTTGATGCCATTGGTGTTGTTGGTCATCATTTTGGTCTTTCTCTGCACTTATTTCCATTCCAAAGGCTCTGGAGGTGGTGTCAAGCCTCTGTACCAGCTGTTCAAGTTCTTGTTCTTCTCCAGCCCATCCATCAATGTCATCCGCAAAACGAAGGTTGGAGATTGATCTACCCCCTATGGTGACTGTGCCTTGGTGATCTGCAAGGGCCTCTGACATGATGCGCTCCAGAAAGATGTTTTTACATGAAACAATGATAAAGTGGGCTTTTATTGCTTTAAGCCAACTGCTATAGTTGAAATTTTCCATTTCGGGTCAGACAAGGAGTTATTTTCCCTGTTTAACGTTACAGTTGTGTAACCTTTGACCCTAGTTCTGAGTGAGCCACGCGGCTTGAAGTGTCACAGTGTCTTTGGTGTCTGCGGTACGGTAGGGTCCATTCTATCAGCCTAAAACAAAAAAACCTCAAGAGCAATTGTTTTTACGGGTTGTCTCTTTACCGGCTGTGGTAGATGATTATGACTGTACTTTTTGAAAGAGATACTTTTTGTTGTAAGCTTATTTTTTTCAGTGGTACAACACTCACTATAAATGTTAAAAGGGTCTGTCGAGGGGGGCGTGGTTAAAGTGGGTCACTGTCATCGAAATCTGTACAAAATATCCTCTTTGTGAGTCATGCAGACAATTGCTGAAGGTTAAGCTGACTGTTGTTGCAGACAGCTCACGGTGAAGAGCGAGTCAGATGGAGAGCTGCAGCACCATCAAAGCCCCAAGCAGCTGTCGCCACAGCAGCGGCAAAAGCAGATCATCAATTCCCTGAAGGAGAGGCTGGCCAGGACGTCAGCGATGGCCAGCATGGTCTGTTCCATGCCAGCGCTCAGCGGCACAGCAGCCGCCAGCATCGGCCGAATTGCGGACGATGATGAAGAGGACCCGGGTAATGAGAAAACGAAACGCCTTTACCTGTATTTTGTTACTGCTAAACAAGTCTTAACCCTTAACGAAAAAAGCGGGATTTTGCCTCTATTCTACCTTCGTTCGAAATCGTTTACAAAACAGGGATTTAGGTCTCCAGTCAATCAGTCTAAATCATTTACCAGCAAGGATTTCTTGAGGAGGGAATGTTAATCTGTACCCAAGACTAGCTGTTGGATACAAGCCATTTCCTTTCAGCACAGTTAGACCCCATCGTCGTAGGTCCGTAGCATGGCGTTCGACTGGCACACTGATGACCCAGGTTCGAATCCGGTGGCGGGCAAGGTATAAATGGCAATTTGTCACTGTCCATCTTAGCAGTGTGATTGCTCTGGTGGCTCAGTGTTGACTTAAGTCCTTTCCCCTCTTGTCTGTGATGGATATCCCCGTCTGCCATATTGCCAATGGTTGGTGTGGACGTTAAAACTTCCATGTTTAAAACTTCAACTTCAGTGTTCAAACTTCAATGTTTAAAGCTCCAATGTTAAAACTTTAATGTTAGGACTTCCATGTTTAAAGCTTCAATGTTAAAACTTCAATGTTTAAAGCTCCAATGTTAAAACTGTAATGTTAAAACTTCAATGTTTAAAGCTTCAATGTTAAAACTTCAATGTTTAAACTTCATTGTTAAACTTCAATGTTTCTTCCTTTTAGCGCAATGTTTTACGGTTCAGAATGATGTTCTCTTCTTTCTGTCTTCCTTCCTTTTGTTTTCTTTCTTTTCTTCCCTTCCTGCTTTCTTTTCATAATTCACTTACTGACATACTTATTTACTTTCATACTTATTCATTATATTGTATTACATCTCATGTCAGTACCCTAGTAGCTGGACCTAAAGCAATAACCATATAATGTAATGTAGTACAATGTGTACACTAAGGACGGTGACATCAGCAGTTTTGCAGCTGCAGGGTTGAGAGCCCGGATGCTGACCGACGCTGAGCAGACCATGGACAAGGGAGAGTTGGACAGCCTAGGAGGATCTCGAGTTCAGCTGCTGTCCAAGGATCTGCAGCGAGTCTTCGAGCAGCTACAGGACACGTGGGTCAGCCACAAGCGACAAATCAGAGGTCAGAGAGGAGGGGTTGCACAACAATTGACTCATGACCTTGATACTCCCGCAAGCGCAGTGGCCCTACTCTTTTTGACAAGCGAATGTTAATTATTCTGAATATCTTCCTGTAATTCCGGCTTTCTCGATGCCTTGAGCATGGGTTGGCATAGATCAAAGACACACTGTCATCGCACGCCTCGTGCCTGAACACAATACTTATTTGAAATTAAAGTGCGCGTCGCAATCGTAAATCCTTGTTTGTGTGTGCTTTGTTTTCTCCCCCGACCACAGATTTGCTGGTCGGCCAGAGAAAGGATGCTGCGCGCACCCACGGATTAGAGCAAGCGTTGGCACGTAGTCGGCAGGCCATCAGCGCCCTCAAGCGGCAGAGGCGTGAACTCCATGAGTGTTTAGAGAACAAGGAACAAGAACTCAACACCGCTCTCAGAAGGCACAAGAACGAGAACTCTCTCCTGCGGAACAAGCTCCTGGGTTATCTCCGGGAAAAGAAACCGACGCTGACAGGTGTTGATGTGTTGTTAACATGACCGTCGTCGTTGACGTCTGCGTCATCAGTGTGGTCTACGTCATCATTGTCATCTTTCCCGTCGTTGTAACTGCATATATCATTCTTGTCTTCGTTTATTTTGTAATAAGCAGATTTGTTTCACCTTTACCTTGATACACTATTGGCCTCCATCATGCCTGTCAAAATACTTTGGTCACAATTTGTCTCTCTGTGTCTTTTTGTGCTGGTGGGAATAATGAATTGCCCCCTGGTACGGCCTGAACAAGAAACCACTTGCGAAATCAGGGTGTCATTAAACAATTTAAAATAATATTTTAAAAAAATTATCTATGCCCACTCACAGGTCTACCTAAATAAATAGAATGTCTAAAAATATTAGGCAAGCAACAATTTGACCCAATATGAGAAAAGAAAGGATGAATAAACTAAAAAGAATGCAACTTTGGACAAAAACAAGACAGATGTTAATGATGATGATTGTCACGTGGGGTTTATGGGCTCTGCACAATGGAATTATGGACCCTCACGTTTATTCGGTGGGAACTGCTAGTAAGTCACCCTATGAATTACTTTAATAAATTTATTTGTTTAGCTCGTTCTGTGTTAAGGTTGGGGTACAGAAATAGATAGAAAAATGGTAAAAGAATACTGTCACACTAGCTTTCACACGGCTATGAATCATATGTAGTCCAGCCACTTGATAACAGTTAAAATCACACATTTATTTCTTCTACTCTATACAAGATTCTCTAAGTACTAATCTAACTTAAAAAGTCTCTTTCAATGCTAATAGTTCGATCGCTGATAGTCTATGCAGCTGTTCTATCTTCATCGGGCATTTGCTAGTATATCTCATGTAGATTTGGACTACTGTGGTCCGTTTTACAGTTTCTGAAGAGTTGGACTACTGTGGTCCTGTTTCCGATCAGTTTAAGTGCACCTATGTTGTTACACTTAACTGCTAGGTGGTGCGGTCGAAGTCCTTCTGTGAGGTAGCTTCAGGTGCACCTGTGTAGTTGTGTAGTTGGGTTCCCTTGCCACGCTGTGGGGTCTTGTAGGGTGTGATCCAGGGTAACTCTCTCCGACCTGTGCGGTAGAGGTTACGCAGACAACTCGTCGTTTCTGTGGAGTTGTGCGCACGGGATAGCTCGGGATAGCTCGCCTGCTCGTCTGTAATATAAGAGACGAAATTCTGCACAACCCTGAATAATCGGTTTGTGCAGAGCGTCTCACTGAAAGCCAAGTAGCCCTCAGTGATAGCTCCACATCTCTATACATAAGCGACGAACATTCTGCTACTTCCGGGTTCCACTGGAATCTCAACTCTAAATTCCTATACATACATAAATATCAATCGTGTCTAACTATACACATACAGAATTAATAATATTATAAACATTCAGTGGTACAGCCACTGGTCTGCAAACATACATATAAGTTAAACAACAGTGGTTCCGTACGGGATGCAACATGGCGGCGTAACCGGTCGTGTTTCGCCTCGTGGTCGGCTCTTCCACGTGGTACGGCAAATTCGGATTAATAATTCACATTTATGCATAGCAAATTCCACAAACATAATTTCAACAATAATATAAATATATCACGATGAAACAGAAGGGTGTTCATTTACCTGTCTGACAAGTTCAGGCCCGTTGGCGACTTAATAGAATTCTAAGATTCCTAAGTCCTGCTTCCTGGTCTATGTGTGGAGAGATTTCTCTGCCAGCTTTCTAGCTGTTAACACTTCGGTGTATTACTCCCAACTGACCAAAACTGTGCGTGGTTTGGACCCAGTCAAACTGGCTCCAACCACTTTGCCTAAGCTCTCCCATTGGTTCCAACGGTCGCATTCAAAACTCAAGTGCTGACGTCACTGCGCTGTGTGTGTGGCTCAGGCTCGCAGTGTGCTGTAATTTAATTGCTTGATGTGTACTACACTGACTCTCTACTGTTACAATGACTACACATGCTGAATAGTCAATGAGCAGAGTTAAAACTAGCCAATTCGTGACAGGCTCCCTCAACTGAAAAAAGGCGATGACTACTGGATTCGACCTTTTTCTACTACAGAGCCTAGTTTAACACTGCACTATCCTAGGGTCCTATGTACAAACTAAGTAAGTTGCTCTACCTGAGCTGCAATGCTGTGCCAGGTAGCTATGGACACTAGTGACAGGGTATTACTGGGCGGGGACGAATTCTGGTGCTGTGGCCCTTAGTTGTGTTGGGTGGGCGACAGCTGCTGTGTCCTCCACGAGATGGCGACTGAGGTAGTCGGCTCCGTGGTTCTCTTTGCCGGGTATGTACTCGATCTGGAATGAGTACGCCTGAAGGGTGAGTGCCCATCGCATCAGGCGAGAGTTCAAAGACTTGGAGGCTGCCAGGAACGATAGTGGTTGGTGGTCCACCTGAACTGTGAAGTGGGTCCCATACAGGTAGAGTTGAAACTTCTGTATGGCCCAGACTAGTCCAAGGCATTCCTTCTCCGACGTGGCGTAGTGGGTCTCGGCGGGTCTCAATTTTCTGCTGGCGTAGGCGACAGGGAATAGCGTCTCCGCATTCTTGGGGTCGCGCTGTAGCAGTACTGCTCCGAGGCCTAAGTCGCTTGCGTCGGTGCGAAGAACGAATGGCTGAGTCCAATCGGGTAGGTGGAGTACTGGCGCCGATGTCATTCTGTCCTTGAGTGGTTGGAATGCTGTCTCGCATTCGGCGGTCCATACGACTTTGTCCGGGGCGATTTTCCGGGTTCCATTTGTCAGTGGTACGGCGATGCTGTTGTAGTTGCGGATGAACTTCTTCCGCGATGGCGATGGCCATCCATGTGTGTGTGCCGGGGGTCGCTGGTCGGTCCGTGTATTTCTTGAGGAGATTGATGTGGTGGTATCGGGCTCTCCCGTTTACCTCTACTTGGTAGACTGTCTTGGATTTCTTGGCAGTCACCCGGTACGGTCCTCTCCAAGCGATGTCCAGCTTGTTGGTTCCACTTGGAAGTAAGAGTAGCACTTGATCGCCGACTTGCAGTTCTCGGTCCTTAGCGTGGCGGTTGTAGTACTTCGCCTGACGGGCTCTTGCCTTCTTCAGTGCTTCACCAGCTTTCTTCCACGTTGCTTTGAGGGTTTCCTGCAGGTCTGCGACGTACTTGGTGGCACCTCTTGGTGTGTCGTCTATCTTGGCCTCCGTCCAACTTCTGCGTAGGGCTTCTAGCGGTCCTGCTAGAGGTCTGCCGAATAGCAATGTTGACGGGGTGTAGCCTGTGGCTGCATGGGGCGTTTCTCGGTATGCGAACAGTGCCGCATTCACGTAGGTGTCCCACGCTTCTGGATTGTCGTCGGCGACTTTCCTGAGTATGGTGAGAAGGGTTCCATTCAGTCTTTCTACTTGTCCGTTGCTGGCTGGGTGGTATGGTGGTGTGCGAATGTGATGAACTTGTATCAGCTCGAACACGTCTTGCATCAGGCGGCCGGTGAACTGAGATCCGTTGTCCGTTCTAATGCTGTCCGGGAATCCGACTCTGGTAAAGATGGCGATGAGTGCATCTGCAATCTTCTTGGTGTCTATCGCTGGCAACGGGACTGCTTCGCACCACATCGTACATGCGTCGACGAGTGTGAGTAGAAATCTGTTCCGCTTCTTGGTCATGGGCAGTGGTCCTACTATGTCTACTGAGACTTGCTGGAATGGCACGCCGACTACTACCGATGGTCCTAAGGTAACTGGTACGGTGTGATGTCGCGGGGAATATCGTTGACATTGGTGGCAAGATTTCACGTAGCGCTTGACATCCTCCGTGATTCCTGGCCAATAGTAGTGTGCGCTGATTCTCTGCACTGTGGCTCCAATTCCCATGTGTCCGCTGAGTGGCATGCTGTGGCCTAATTCTAGTACTTGGGCTCGAAGGGTGGCTGGTAGTACTAGTTGGGTGTGATCTCCATCTCCTTGTCGATGTAGAACTCCCTCTTCCATGTAGAAGTCTCCCTTGTGCGGGGGTGTGTGCGCCTTGGGTAGCTTCTGGAAGCACTTCGCTATCGAGGTGTCTTCTTTCTGTGCTGTTTTGATCTCTTCGAGTCCTGGATTCGGAGCGAACTCGGGCTGGGGTGGTTGGGTTTTAGCTTGGGCCCTGGTTTGCACTGCAGCTATCTCTACAGTTTTGGGGGGCGTGCCTAAGAACACATATCTACAACCTAGCACTAGATCATACAGGGGTTTCTGTAAAACAGCTGCTTGGATTCGTCCTGTGACGTACCTACTCTCTACTTCTATCCAAGCTATTGGGCAAGTAGTCGTCGGTTTCGTCAAGTCTGCTCCTTGTAAGTCGACTGTCTTGTCCGTCAAGTCCGCGCGCGATACAAGAGCTTCGCTAACTATCGCGTCGTATGATAGACCTGTGTCATACAGACAGTTCGCTTCTTTTCCGTTGACCTTGACCGTGTCGGTCACCGATGGGTGATCTCCGATTGTGTGTGGCTTGTTACCGCTACTTTGAGTTAGAACTCTGTGCGCTGGCCGGCTTTCGCGCTCTTCCCTACGTTGTGCGGCCAACTTGAAACATTCTGCGGTGGAGTGATTGTTTCTGTTGCAGAACGAACAATACCGTCTCTGTTCTGCGGGACCTCTTTTCCCGAATTCCGTGTTGGGTCCTTTATTTTGCCCAGGTCTGGGGTTATTCGGCTTATTCGCGGTGCGCTCTTCCCGGTTAGGGCTTCGTTTCTGTGCCTCTTTCCCGTTAGGCTTTAGGTCTCGCCTGAAGCTCTTGGCTTCTCCGTGGGCGGCCACGTACCTATCTGCGACCTTGACCAGATCTTCCAGTCTTTCCGCGCCCTGCTCTACTGAGAATGTTCTCAGCTCGGGGGTCATGGTTTCCCGTAGCTGTTCCCATACTAACAGTTCTGTCAGTCCATCATACGTCTTTGCCGTGGCTGACTGGCTAATCCACTTATCCAGCATTGTGGACAACCGATCCGCGAACTGCGCATAGCTCTCTCCTTTCACTCTCCGATTGGTGCGGAATTTTTGCCGGTAGCATTCTCCTGTTAGTTCGAATCCCGTTAGTAGTGCCTCTTTTACTTTGTGATAGTCAGTCACTCTGTCAGTCGGTAGCTTACTGTAGATGTCATAAGCCTTTCCTCTAAGCCCTTGGCTAAGCTTAAAAGACCAATGAGTGGGATCTAGTTTGTACTCTGTTGCTAGACGCTCAAACCTAGTCAGATAGAGATCTAGACCTTCTTCTCTCTCATTGAATGTCCCCAGTGGAAATGACATTCCTTGTACAGGGTTGGGTGCTACCTCTAGCTGATCTGAGTGGGAAGGGGTTGAGGAAGAACTTGAAGCTCCTGATCCCAATCTTCTTAGCTCTAACTCATGCTGTCTTTCTTTTTCCTTTTCTTCCCTCTCTTTTTCTTTTTCTGCCCTCTCTTTTTCTTTTTCTGCCCTCTCTTTTTCTTTTTCTGCTCGCTCATAATCCCACCTCCTAACTTCTGCTTCTCTCTCTGCTGCTACCTTCTTCTGTTCTGCTTCTAGCTCTAGTTTCTTCTGTTCTGCTTCTAGCTCTAGTTTCTTCTGCTCTCTTGCTGCTTCTAGTTCTAATTTCTTTTGCTCTGCTTCTAATTCTGCTTTTCTCTGTTCTGCTTCAAGTTTCTTCTGTTCTCTCTCTGCTGCTCTCTCTGCCTTAGCCTCCTGTTTCTCTACCTCTGCCTTTATATACGCAATTAGGTCTCCCCCTGCTAAGTGTAAAGCTTCTCCTAGTTCCTTGAAACGCAATCTCAAGGCCACTGGGTCCGACATTGCCAAACGTGTCTATGAACAACCTCTGAATCCAGTGGAATACCAAAACACTAGCAATATTGCAATTCAATAACAACAATGCAAAGACCATAAAATTTGCAATCAATAATAGAATAAAACAAGAGTCAAATGGCATACAACAGTTATTTAAGCAAAACCTGCAAAAGAACAATGCAACATACAGGCACAAAAATATTTGAAGCAAAAAAGTTTTTAACTAAAGAATAGTGCACCCAAACTGATCAGTCCTTGTTACAAGTATTCTAAGTTATTCTACTACTCCTACTGTTATCTAATTTTATTGTACTTAGGTCCGGTTATACCCAATTCCTATTATACACAGATCCTGGCTAGGCTCGCCAATTAAAGTGTCACGTGGGGTTTATGGGCTCTGCACAATGGAATTATGGACCCTCACGTTTATTCGGTGGGAACTGCTAGTAAGTCACCCTATGAATTACTTTAATAAATTTATTTGTTTAGCTCGTTCTGTGTTAAGGTTGGGGTACAGAAATAGATAGAAAAATGGTAAAAGAATACTGTCACACTAGCTTTCACACGGCTATGAATCATATGTAGTCCAGCCACTTGATAACAGTTAAAATCACACATTTATTTCTTCTACTCTATACAAGATTCTCTAAGTACTAATCTAACTTAAAAAGTCTCTTTCAATGCTAATAGTTCGATCGCTGATAGTCTATGCAGCTGTTCTATCTTCATCGGGCATTTGCTAGTATATCTCATGTAGATTTGGACTACTGTGGTCCGTTTTACAGTTTCTGAAGAGTTGGACTACTGTGGTCCTGTTTCCGATCAGTTTAAGTGCACCTATGTTGTTACACTTAACTGCTAGGTGGTGCGGTCGAAGTCCTTCTGTGAGGTAGCTTCAGGTGCACCTGTGTAGTTGTGTAGTTGGGTTCCCTTGCCACGCTGTGGGGTCTTGTAGGGTGTGATCCAGGGTAACTCTCTCCGACCTGTGCGGTAGAGGTTACGCAGACAACTCGTCGTTTCTGTGGAGTTGTGCGCACGGGATAGCTCGGGATAGCTCGCCTGCTCGTCTGTAATATAAGAGACGAAATTCTGCACAACCCTGAATAATCGGTTTGTGCAGAGCGTCTCACTGAAAGCCAAGTAGCCCTCAGTGATAGCTCCACATCTCTATACATAAGCGACGAACATTCTGCTACTTCCGGGTTCCACTGGAATCTCAACTCTAAATTCCTATACATACATAAATATCAATCGTGTCTAACTATACACATACAGAATTAATAATATTATAAACATTCAGTGGTACAGCCACTGGTCTGCAAACATACATATAAGTTAAACAACAGTGGTTCCGTACGGGATGCAACATGGCGGCGTAACCGGTCGTGTTTCGCCTCGTGGTCGGCTCTTCCACGTGGTACGGCAAATTCGGATTAATAATTCACATTTATGCATAGCAAATTCCACAAACATAATTTCAACAATAATATAAATATATCACGATGAAACAGAAGGGTGTTCATTTACCTGTCTGACAAGTTCAGGCCCGTTGGCGACTTAATAGAATTCTAAGATTCCTAAGTCCTGCTTCCTGGTCTATGTGTGGAGAGATTTCTCTGCCAGCTTTCTAGCTGTTAACACTTCGGTGTATTACTCCCAACTGACCAAAACTGTGCGTGGTTTGGACCCAGTCAAACTGGCTCCAACCACTTTGCCTAAGCTCTCCCATTGGTTCCAACGGTCGCATTCAAAACTCAAGTGCTGACGTCACTGCGCTGTGTGTGTGGCTCAGGCTCGCAGTGTGCTGTAATTTAATTGCTTGATGTGTACTACACTGACTCTCTACTGTTACAATGACTACACATGCTGAATAGTCAATGAGCAGAGTTAAAACTAGCCAATTCGTGACAATGATGATGATGATGATGATGATGATGATGATGATGATGATGATGATGATGATGATGATAATATCCACTTGTATCCAAAACGAATCAATACAATGCACATTTTGGAGCTAAACTCTTCAGCAGGCAGACAAAACACAACAGAACAAAAACAATACCGCCCAACAGAATTCCAATGTCAGTAAGCACAAATATTTGAACAACAACATCCCCACATAAAGCGCGAGTCACGGTGCTATGATTGCAGAAGGTAAGTGTGAACACAGTCGCCTGGCCGCCATCTTGGACAGCTTGTTATGTCTTCATCTCAACCGAGAACATTTCATGGCCCTGGACATCGCCAAGCAGAACAAGGTAGGCCGTCAACAATACAATACAATACATTACAACTACAAAACATTTCAGCGCGTGTCACTACGCTACCCTACAATACAATACAACGTTATTGTCCGATGTTAAAAACAGATTGTTTTTTTAATTTTAAATTTTTTGTTATTTTGTCCTTTGTATATTCCGTTTTTCCAGTTCAGGAATTGCTCAAGACGTGGGCTCATACATGATCTAACTTAAAATAACATGCACAGTCTCTCTCTTGCTGCAGTGGACGTATCGCTGGCGCCCCATGAGCGCAGTCTTGGTCGCCCAGGGATGTAGGGAGGGGGTATGGAATGGACCTAGTGTTTGCTGGATGCAGGCTGTTTATATAGGCTCTCACCCCTCTATGACATGAGCGTCAGGATCTTCAAAGTCCGTGCGAAGGAGTGCGTGCGTGCACAGACTAGACCTTGGTTTATACTCTCATCCGGAGGAGTAGGTGTATCATTGTATGTGCTAGATCAACGAACTGACCCTGCTGGTGAGGAGGCAGCAACTGGCGATTGAAGAACTGGTTGAGGAGAAGTCGGAACTCGGTCACGCCCTCAACAAGTTGATGCAGGTCAGTCACACCCTCAACTAGCTAATGCATGTCAGTCGCGCCCTCAACAAGCTAATGGAGGTCAGTCACGCCCTCAACAAGCTGATGAATGTCAATCACGCCCTCGACAAGCTAATGCAGGTCAGTCAAGCCCTCAACAAGCTAATGCATGTCAGTCACGCCCTCAACAAGCTAATGCAGATCAGTCACGCCCTCAACAAGTTGATGCAGGTCAATCACGCCCTCAACAAGCTAATGGAGGTCAGTCACGCCCTCAACAAGCTGATGAATGTCAATCACGCCCTCGACAAGCTAATGCAGGTCAGTCAAGCCCTCAACAAGCTAATGCATGTCAGTCAGGCCCTCAACAAGCTAATGCAGATCAGTCACGCCCTCAACAAGTTGATGCAGGTCAATCACGCCCTCAACAACCTAATGCTTGTCAGTCACGCCCTCAGCAAGCTAATGCAGGTCAATCACGCTCTCAAGCTGATGCAGGTCAGTCACGCCCTAAACAAACTAACGCATCTCAGTCACTCCCTCAACAAGCTAATGCAGGTCAGTCACTCCCTCAAAAAGCTAATGCAGGTCAGCCACGCACTCAACAAGCTAATGCTTGTGAGTCACTTCCTCAGCAAGCTAATGCAGGTCAGTCACGCCCTCAAGCAGATGTAGGTCAATCGCGCCCTCAACAAGCTAATGCAGGTCAGTAACGTCCTCAACAAGCTAATGCAGGTGTATATTGCCTCGGTCTGGTTCAACAGCGTTGAAGAAGCTAATTAACTCATGTTATCCAGTATTAAAGGACCTTCAACGCATCTTTCGTTTTATACTTTTAATGATCAGATGGAGTGTTATTTTCAACGTTTAAAGTTGGGAAAATGTCTGTTACTGCTGTAGTGGAAAGGCAGGCGACTGGTTGAGGCTTGGGAGAGAAGTTGTCTACCTTGAATTTCTTGGTTAGACTAGCCTTGGGTGGCTCATGCTGTGCAGAATCCTTTGGGGATGGCATTGGGTTAGGCAGGACAAGGCGACATTTGTTCTCCCCGGCTGACCATTCGCCTTCTGCTTTTGGTAGTGAGCGGGACTACATTGTCGGCAGGCATTTTATGCAGGTCGGTGGCAGCGACTTGTGTTGAAGTGTCGTGGCACTAGTAGCCGAAAAACCCATTTTTGCTACCAACCACACTTCACCGCCTTTTCAGGACAAATATTTGTATGTCCCTCTTTTAAGGGATAAATGAAAATAACAGCTCGGGTGGGGCCGTGTTCTCAAGGTCGTGGCCGAGAGACGGGAGTCAAATACTTTCCGCTCGGCTACACTGCATTTAGAAATGATCCTGGACCTTGCATGGGAACTGAATTTCCAGGGTAAGTCAAAATCACATGATTGATGACAAAGTTTCCATTTGAAAATAACTAGATCTAAACCGGAATAAATGTAACAAAACCCGTGTTCTAATTTAAACACGGGTCTAAGACGGAATCAGCGATGACAAACTGTGAAACGTCTCACCATTGATGTGTTTGCTAGTTTTTACCAGACTGGGGAAAGTCAGGGCAGCCCCAACACCGTCCTCGCCATGTTGCTTCACCCCACGCACGAGTTTCAGACCCCACGGCCATACATTGGTGTGGTCAGACAGGCACCAGTGGGCGTGGCCTAAGCTTGAGTGACGTACTGCACTGCGAACGGTCGTTTTACCTGCCTCACACCTCCACGTCACCAGAGCTAGCAAGCGTCACCGTCTTCCAAGTCGGAGGTGAGAGCTTTTTTCACCAAACGGGAATTTAACTGGAGTTGACTCAAAACTCCTAAAGAGGCTTTTAGCGATAGACGTGTACAGGGAACCTTTTCATCTGCTGTGTTGTATCTCCTTTAGCTTTTAAGTCTGTCTTGTCGTTTACTGTCTATTAGCCCATTGTGGTGTACGCATTTTAGTGGCTATTTTGATGAAGATTACAACGTAGGCTTGTGTATAAATAACATCACTACTCAGAGCTTTGCCTCTCTAAACAATGCCCTAGCTGGTGAAGATGAACCTTTAGATCTGATCACACATCGTCTTGTAGAGTCTCACTCGTCATTGTCGCCTTACAGGGGAAGACTGCGACGGCGTGCCTCTTACCTGTCCGCCTGAACAGATCTTCGATGCCAGTCGTCAACGCTGTCACGCTGACGGCGACCACAGCAACACCATCAGCGGCAGCAACAACCATGTCGACAGCGCACCACCCACTTTGGCTGAAGATCTACTGTGGCAGCTGTCTGCGTACGGACCTGGCAGTCCAGGTTTCACTCTAGCCGATGAACCACAGTAGCCAGGTGTACGACTGTGTGGATTGATTCTGCTGGTGAACAACAGTACCTTGGAACTATATATGGACACATATTGTTAGTGTAGGGGTTGCATATAGGATTTTTTTTAAAAACAACAACGGTGAATAGCTTGCAGGCTAAAAGACCTAAGCATTTCGAACGAGGGTCAGTGGTTATTCTCTGTAACCCGAGACTTGCGGATATTTTGTCTGTGTCTAACAATAGACCGTCTTCAGAAATGGGAGATAACTTGTCTTTTTGTTTTATTTTTAGTTACCTAGTTATTAGGGCGGACATCTCGTCTCAGAACACTATAAAAGCTACCCCAAGCTGCAAGCTTTTATTAGGGTAAGGTTGATGGTCGTTGCCTGGCAATGCAAGGCCGAACTAGCGCGCGGAACTAGCTAGCATTGCAACTAAAACAAACCTTTCGGTTTATCCGGAAAGTTTGATGGAGGACAGAGCAGAAATTGTAGGTGAGAAACTGTGTTCGTTTGCAAAGGATGTCCGGCTCAGCATTAGACTACTCTGGCACAAAATGCGGGCAAGCCGGCCAAAGTTGTTTCCCCCTGTATTTCTGAGCATGGTCTATTTGGATAAACTTGGTCATTCAGGTACAATTTGGATAAACTTGGTCATTCAGTTACAATTTGGATAAACTTGGTCATTCAGGTACAATTTGGATAAACTTGGTCATTCAGGTACAATTTGGATAAACTTGGTCATTCAGTTACAATTTGGATAAACTTGGTCATTCAGGTACAATTTGGATAAAATTTGGATAAACTTGGTCATTCAGGTACAATTTGGATAAACTTGGTCAGTCAGATACAATTTGGATAAATTTGGTCATTTCAAGTTTAATTTTTTATACATTTGGTCATTCGGAGTACAATGTTGATACATTTAGCAATTTGGGGCAATTTGGATTGATTTGGTCACTCCAGATTAACATGGATGTGGACCTGTTTGTATGATCCATACACTGGCATACCCGTTGATTCACTCTGGCTGATGAAACTTGAATAGATAACCGGATACAAAGAACTGTGCAGGGTCCACAGGAACTATTGGGGTCTTCCTTTTTCCGTTGACTATAACCGCCTCCCTCCATAGTAGTGAAGATTCTGTAGACTTTCGGGCGAGGGTGGGAGGAGGGGGAGGGGGAGGGATACGCGCTTGTATTTTACGCTTGCTGCCCAGAAATACAGCAATAATATCAGCCTACCAGTGTGCTGCTGCGGAAAACTACATTAAACTAAACTACAGTTGATCTGCCTAAAACTGTGCCTTTGTGGTATGGAAATCCATTGAGTGACATTCAAGCACCAGTTGTTCCCCATTTCCTACTGTTTCTTCTTCAACTTTTGAGGTCAAAATAGGGCCTATAGCAGTCATGTTCTGCCTGGATTCCACGCCTTGCCAAGAAACAACAACAACAAAAAACGACAACAAAAAATGTGCAAATTTTATTTTAACCCTGTAGAGTTCACGTCATTTTGAACTTTAAAGTTAGTCATTGTTTATAGGGTCCAGAGGACTGCAAAGAGCCGAATCAGAACCACTTGCAGACAGTAACAAGCCTGTCTTTCAACTTGTTGGCATCCTGAAACTTTTCACAAATATAGGGAAAAAACATACTTTTTTAAAAGTAGCCATAGATAGATTGAACTTTCAATGTGAGAGACCACGTCATTTTGCAAAGTACTAGTGTGTAAGACGACGCCATTTTTAGATCTATCACAAAGTGACAGGCCTATCATTTTCTAGTTGCTTTTGGCACCCCAGAATTTTTTACATCTATAGAAAAGTAAAAGTACACATTTTCTGAAAGTAGATGGAGAGGGGCCGGGTAGCTCAGTTGGTAAGAGCGTCTTGCTAGTAACCGAAAGGTCGCTGGTTCGAATCCCGGATCGGTCAACGTGTGATCATATTATTTTCCTTTACCAACAACTGTCCCGCTGGTGTCAGTATAAATCGGTCCAGTAGTCACCTATATGCGAAAGTGTCGTGTGATTATAATCTACATACAAACAAAGTAGATGGATTGAATTTTCAAAATTTTTCAGAATGAAGTTGATGAATGTGTATTTTGTAAACTTTAATGGGTTGTTTATGGTCTGCCAACTCCCGATGCATTCAGAGAATACAATACAATACAAGGTTATTGCTTTAGGTCCAGCGATTCAGAGAATGAAGACATCTGTAAACAAACATGTGCAATTGATAACTCCTATCATATTATGTTCTGATGATCTTTCGAATTTAAAATTTCCTGTGACAAAAATACTGACTGTTACAGACGACAAAATACAGTATCAAAGAAAATACAAACACCAGTTTTAGGAGACAGATTACTCAAGCTGATTGTGGACCCATACACTCAGAAGAAGAAAAAGAAGACTGAAAAGATAAGACACTGATAAGCATTTTATATAAAGCCAACACGTGTCGTATTTTCTATTTTTATTCAGTTGTTGTTTTCTTTTCAAAATGTTCAGTCATATTTGACAGGTTTTGATACATCATTTAGTGCTTTTTTTAAAATGTACAGCATGCAGTGTCAAACAATTTCATTAATAAAAAAAAGAAGAAAAAAGGTAAAATGATTGTGGGACTGAACTGACATTTTTAATAAAATAGTAAAACAATTCACATGGTTAAGAAAATGGACGGAAACAGAAGAAAATTTGACATATTACAATTAACAATACTAAAACAACCTAAAATACATAAATTATAATAACAGCACAGTGAAATATTCACAAAACCAAAGTAACAATCTACAATCAATAATAATAATATGCTTGGCAAATTTAGGAATTTAACAGTTAACATGACAAATTTGTCTAAATGTAATCCAAAATAAGCAACCGTAAAACATTGTGTGATAAATTGTGATCACACAACGTCCAAATGTCACAGATTTCATAGATGACTGTCTTCGGACTAGCCGTACAAAAACAATTTGCACACACAAAACATTAATGGCATAGAAAATAATTGTGTCTGAGGTCAGCAAAAAACACTTATCAATAATAATATTAGTTAGTTAGTTAGTTAGTTATTCATTGCTTACAGGGTCCAGAGGACTGCAAAGAGCCGAATCAGGACCACAAAATCAAGACCACAACTTGACTGAAAGAGGACTCATCCCTGATCCGCATAAAAGATCTGCCGAAACAATCCTAGTGGTAACACTGAAGGCATTCCACCAGCAATAATAATAATAATAATAATAATAATAATAATAATAATAATAATAATAATAATAATAATAATAACAATAATACCAATAATACCCAACATGTAAAGAGAAGAAATGTACTATTAAGAATACAAACAAAACTACACAACACGTAAAGAAAATCCTATGTTGACACAACCCATACAGGAGCATTGCAATATACACAGTGAACAAGAATGCAGATCACAGTTTGCAAAAGGAGAAATGTACTGTAATGTAAAACAACTAAAAGTCAAACTTATGCACTAACCTGCATCTTTTCACCTGAAAACCACAACATTCATAACATTTATAACCAAAGAATGAGGACAACAAATTCCGTAGGCCATCTAATGTCACCCCCACGGAAATAGTACTATTTATCTCGCTATTGCGTTACCGTATAGTAAGATGTAGTGTTATTTGCGGGGCATGATATGTTTCATCGAAACACTGTCAACAAATTCTTTGTCAAAGTGTTGGTGAGTCTCATGTGAACGCTCCCTGTCTTTTGTGTAAATGGATGTAAGGACCTCGTAAATTATGTGACAAAGTCAAGTTATGATCCTTTAAGTCAACTTGCCACCCTGTGATTTGTATAAATGGTTCCGAGATCCCTGTAAATTAGGTGACTAAATAAAAATTACGTAACTAAGTCTACGGCAACACAAGAATCAATGATAAAAATAAATAACTTAAGCAACAGAACAGGTTAACCAAATAAGTGCAAACTTCTTTCTGCAAGCATTCTGTTCTACCAATAATGTCAACATCTAAAATACTGATCCTTCCTTTCATGTATGTAAACTGTATTGTGGATTAAAAGAAAGAAGAAAGATTTCAAATGTCCCTTCTTCACTGTTTAAATGTTGTAGAAAAACTACAATAACAATATGGCACCTGAAAGTTTTTATTTAAAAAAATATCTTTACCTTTCAATGAACTTTTATCAGATCTGTTCAAATCACAACCATCTTCAACTAATACTTGTCATTGGCCAACACCTACAACACTCATCCGTTGTCTGAACCAGAAAAAATGTAACACGCATATCAGATATGAAATGTGTGCAGAACTGAGCAAAGATGCAAAATTTAAAGACTTAAACGAACAGCATTAGGATTTCATGTGTGCAAGACTGAGCCAATATGCAAAAGGTTAGATTCTACAAATAAACTTAGGATTCAACACATCAATACTCCTCAAACTTACACAAAAAACTTCATCACACAATACACACTCAAAACACCGCAAAAATACATCATTTGTTGGGTGTACAAAATGATGACGCTATCAATATACATTACACTACAAAGCATATACCATCACTGCTAACCAAACACATGGCCAAAATACTCTACAATTCATTTCACAAGATACCCCAATTTACATTAAAAAACAAACACTAAAATACTTTACATCTTCATAATATTAAAAGCAGCCAAAAATTTTTTAGATATATTATATAAGAACTACAACTTTCAAATACCCATTCTAAATACAAAAAAAATAACTAGCAAAAATCAAAAATCCAAAAAACTCAACAAAAGTTGAACAAATTTTAACAACAAAAAAAAAACTCATTTTAAGAGCAAAATTTTTTAATTTTTTAAGAGCAAAACCAAATTTAAAACTCTTGAATAAAAAACTTTTGAATTAAAAAAAAACGCAACCATCAAATATAAGATTACAAAATGAACTCTTATTAAGAGCAAAAAAAAGAGCAAACAAAACTCACAAAACAAAATGAACATAATATCAAAAAAAAAAAAACAAAAAAAGCAAATGAAAAGGGATTAAGAGCAAAATGAACAAAAAAAAAAAAAAAAACAAAAAAAAATTTGATACAAAATGAACATAAACAAAAAAAAAAAACTGAAATGATTAAGAAGCAAACAAAAAAAACAAAACAAAAATGAAAAAATCAATAAATTAAGCAAAAAACGAACAAAAGCAAAATGAATTAAAAGAGCAAAATAATAAAAAAAATGAACTTGAAAATTAAGAGCAAAAAACTCTTGAATTACAAAAAAGCAAATTAAGAGCAAAATAAACCAAGTTAAGCAAAATGTTGAGCAAAATTTACTTTCAAATTAAGAGCAAAATGAACTTTTGAAATAAGCAAAAAATTTGAAGGGATTAAAAAAAAAACTTTTGAAGATTAAACAAATGAAATTAAGGATCAAAATGAACTCAAGATAAAATGAACTTGATTAAAGAGCAAAATGAACTCTGATAAAAGCATGAAAACTTTTGAAATTAAATGAACTTTGTGGAATTTGAGCAAAATGAACTCTTGAAGGGATTAAAGAGAAAATGAACTCTTGATGGGATTAAGAGCAAAATGAACTCTTGAAATCTAAACAATGACAAGATCAAGATGTGGTTGACATCCTTGAAATAGAGCAAAATGACTATCTCATTAAGGATTAAGAAGGTGAAATTAACACAAATCTGAACTTTTCATTTAATCAAAAAACCAAAAATACAAACAAAAAACAAAATCAAACAGACCTCTGTCAGTAAATTAAAAAGAAAATGAGTCAAAAACACACACAATTAATAGCAACCACGAAATGGTGTACAACACTTTAAACAAATCCCAGTCATTCAGAGCATGAAGTTTGGAATTACACTTTCAAAGCAAAATTAAACTTTTGAAAAAAAAATCATTTGTATTAGATCTCCTTCAAAATCTTGTTAAGAGAATGCTCTTCATAAACATAAATGATCTTCACTCATGAAGGGATTAGCAAATTTCTGTGTCTCTGTAAAAATGTGTCTGATATCAGACCCAAACATGATGTACCTATGTCTCGTGACTTATGTTGAAAAAAACAAAATGAATCACAGATAATTTATAGTGTCCAGAACAGTTAAGATAACATGAATCATACAAACAATAACAATGCACTTATAGCCTAAAAAAAATGTCACTACAAAAAAACTATCTATATTTATCCTATAAACAGTTAAACAGCAAATTGTCTGTGATTAAACACTCACCATGTTTTTGTGAGCTCCACCATCAGGCAGTAATGTCTTCTTAAAGAAACCAATGTGAACCATGATAAAACAACATTCTATTTGTAAAATACCTGCATAGCATCATTCATTCTCTGTTTCAAAGACAAATTTCAAAACATTGCAGTGTAATTGTAAACAGGCCTCTACACATTAGCAAGTATTCTGGTTTACACATGCATGATACCCTGACAGATTTCTTCTTTCTCATGTCAAGAAGAGTATATCCTATCCTAGATTTATAATTGTCCATCAGGAGTCAAAATTTTTTACATATCTATGGACTCTCCACTAAATTTACAAAAATATATTTTTCTCCACTCTTCCGAAATGGACCACTAATTAACATGTTTTGCAAGACACTGTAACTAAATTTGTACAATTGTGTAAATTGAAAATGTTTTGTATTGCCTGTTGGTAAAACAGTTCATGAGGTGTTTTTCCAAATATAGTTTCCGCAACACTTTCATGGCGACTTGTCCACTTTAGTCAAGTGACAGTTGATGTTATATCCACATTGTAGCATCTTTACACTGTCTCTTTGCATCTCCTTTCATTATCATTCTAAGTCACACTCAAATAAACCTACTTGTCATGGCACATTGAATTTCATCGTAAATACAGATTCCATGCTAAGAGTCAACTCCTGTCAAGCTCGTTTTACCAACTTGTGCCTGTCCTAGATAGAGTGTGAGTGCAGGCTCTACAAGGACAGCAGTGTAACTACATGTATCTGTTCGGCGTTGATTGGTTGCGTAAATGTGCTTAGAGAGATTTATCAGGGAATCAGGTGATGCCACTTAAAACTACCATAATGGGTAATCACATACTGTTCTACACCAAGTAATGTTTTTGAAAAAGACCAATGTATGCACCAGTTGACTTTAAAAAAAATCATAACAAATACAAATGTTGATGGATTTGCATGAAATTTTGTATGCTTGTGTAGAATTGAATGAGGTACATGGAAAGTTTGAAATAAAGTGTCCAGTTTACTTTGGTGGTGTGATGGCAGTGTTGGTGGAGGTGATGGTGATGTTGTGGCTGTTGCAGTTGATGTTGATATCCACCTTTATTTTGTAAGTCACTGATAGCACTACGTGATCTTTTTTGATCCTTATCAGCTTAGATTCTGACATTTCTTCCAAAGTAAACCCCATCAAAAGCTTTGTCATCACTGGCACCATTATCTAGCAACTCTCCCCAAAAATCCCTGTCATCGTGAAAAAATACAGATTTCCTTGCTAAAAAATAGTAAACAAAGCATGCGCAAGATCTTCCGGCTTCCTGTGACCAACTGTGCCTGGGCACCTAAAAGGATATGAGCTAATGCTCTAAAAATAGCCTGCAACGAACCACTGTGTAGAGTGTGTAGCGAGGCGGGTATAACCCACCGGTAGAATTACATGTAGTATTAGCCCTCGGCGGGTCTGACCACCGATGGCACCAGAAGAGTTAAGCAAGTAAGCACTCCAGGTGGCTTGAGTTGGATCCTGTATTAGCCAATGCCATGAGCAGCTATTGAGCTGAAAGAGTTATAAAAATGATCAAATAAAATGAAAACAATTTTAAAAATATGAACGGACAACAAAACAGCACAAATCATATATTAAAGAGTTCATACCTTCCGGACCTTTTCTTTCTAGCCTTGCCGGCTAACACAGCAGCTCTGAAAGCAAAACGACCGAAACATTAATTAAATAAATGCAAATACAGCTATTCTACTTGAGAAAAATAATTCAAAACAGGTCAAATGAATACTTGCTGGAATGATGTACTAAAATAAAGCGATCATACATTTGATTACTGCTAAGATCTCAACAATCTGTGAGACTATGTCCTAATGACACTAGTCTTACATCTGACGGTTACTTTATACAGGGTGGTTGAAAAATAACTCCCTAATGAAAATTGCTTGTAACTTGTTGTAAACAGTACTTCATTCGCATGTCCTATTCCCTAACTCGAAAGTCGTTGGGGTACCACAGATGATTGTTTAACCAGCGTACTCCATCTTTCTCTATCCTCAGCAAACCTCATAGCTTCGCACAGTGTTAAGCCAGTCCATTCTCGAATGTTGTCCTCCCACCTCTTTTTCTGGCTCCCTCTTCTTCTGCCCCCTTGCACCATGCCTTGCAGGATGGTCTT
>CM072517.1:5357913-5397913 GCA_036898135.1 Oncomelania hupensis
GCATGGACAAAACAAAGAAATAATTTAAATAATCTAACCATTTAAAGGTGAACTTTTAGCACCAACAACAACAAAAAACTTTCACTACTACAAAAGTTTAGCAGTTGCGGACAAGGTGTAAGATTAATACTAAGCCTGACCTTTTTGAGTTTCTTAGTCTTGACTTCCACCTCCTGCTGTAAAGAGTTGTACGTCTCTTTGATCTCCACAGCAGACTCTTCCTTCTCCTCCAGTTTACGCTGGATCTCTCGTTCTTTACGCTAAAAGGCAAAGGTTAACAGTGTGGTAGCCATACAATTATCATCACTGTCATATTTATCATCAATCATCCATCACTCATCAATATCATCATCAATCATCATCAGTCAATATCAATCATCAACAATCAATATTAATCATCAATATCAATTAATGATCAATCATTATTAATCAATTTCAATCATCAACAAACATCAATATTGATCATCAAGAATCAATCACCAATCAATCAATATCAACCATCAACGATCAATCCTCAAAAAATATTAATCACCAAACATCAATCCATATAAATCACTGTCAATCAATATTAATTATCAACAATCGATATAAATCAACAATCAAGCATCATCAGTCAATATCAATCATCAACAATCAATCATCAAGCATAATCAATCAATATTAATCATCAAAAATCAAGCATCATCAATCAAAATCAATCATCAATGATTAATCATCAATATCAATCATCAACAATCTATAAACAATGACTAACTTACTAATTAACTAATCATCAACAATCAATATCAATCATCAACCAATCAACAACAACAATCAATATCAATCATTCACCACCAACAACAAAATTATCACTATCAGCAAAATCAGCAACAAGCAGAATGCAAACCTTACACATTGTCAAAAATGCCAAACCTGTTGTTCTCGAATTTCCTGGCGTCTTTGTTCCAGCGCTCTCTGCTGTTCGTTGGTGTGGTCCACAATGTTTTTCCCTCCCATCAGCAGCTTGCTCTCCATTGCCTGGCGGGGCACAACCACAAAACACAATCATAACTGGTTTGGTGATGCAAAGTTTGGATTGCACTGTACTTGCCAAATGTTCTGTACACTGACATGGTTGATACAGAGTTATAAGTCTAGATTTCCATGACTTCCCATGCCCAAATTATACTTTTTGAGGACAGGTGAACACTCACCCACACATACATCAACAAAAATCATTCTACAAATACCTCAAAGTCGTTCATTTTGGTATTTGTTTGTAGTTTTACACCCTGTTAAGTTCTTTGAGTTTGGTACTGATGTTCTTTTGAATTTTACCCAATTTTTTCCTTCTTTGCCGACTTTTTCTTAGTATTTGATTTGGTCAAGAAGTTCAGAAAACAGACTATTGAAAAAGATGTTTTTCCTCTTTATTAAAATGTTCATGCCTTTCCATGACTTCAGATCATTGGAATTTCTATGATTTTCCAGGCCATGAAAAACACATTTTAACATTCCATGACATTCTATGCTTGTTTGAACTCTGTGTACATACTGCACTGAAAAAGTATCCCCATCCAAAGTAGACTTCAGCATCAGGTCCTAACTTATATACAAGTTACTAACAAATGTCCGTAGGCATCAGTCCATGGTTTTAGATCCAACAGATTTTTTAATAAATCAAAAAATGTGTAGCTCTTAATTAACACAGGTGTTTGTTGGTTTTATCCATTCATTCCAAATTCCACTTTTTTAGCTTGTCAGGATTTCTACTACGAGTGCTTTCAGTATGGCAGTTGTAGAAAAGGGTCTACCGCTACAAAGGTCACACCACACTCGGGCTTCCATTCTTGATCTGCCGTTTCCAAATAGTACAATCATTACAACTTTTACTTCAGTTTGCCACAGTAAACCCATTTACATTACAGGCTTCTACATCGATGACAGTTAACATTTCAGCCTCACAGATCCTTGTCTATTACAGACTTCTACATCGATGACAGCTAACATTTCAGCCTTACAGATCCTTGTCTATTACAGACTTCTACATCGATGACAGCTAACATTTCAGCCTCACAGATCCTTGTCTATTACAGACTTCTACATCGATGACAGCTAACATTTCAGCCTCACCGATCCTAGTCAAATTCACAGTAAGTGTTGCCCCATCAAAAAATAAGACTAAGCCCCAAAATAACCTTCGTCCGAAAGCACCATTTTAGTATAAATGGATGAGTTCTTCTGGTTTGGCTTTAAGTACCTTTTAACAGCAACAAGGTTCATTCTAAAATTAACCGCTGCAAAAGGGTGTACAGCAGGCACAGTTGATTGTTTACACAACAAGGAAGAGCTGCTTAAAATTGAAAGCTTAGTGGTAGGTTTGAGCAAAGATTACCCCTCATACGATCTCTTAATGTAACAACAGTGCCCTGTTGCAAGTGAACTCGGTCACAACAAAACAAAACAAAAAACATCCTTCCTTCCAAGGCCATTCAAAACCAGCATCTAAAGTGTGAAAAATGTGGGCCAAATGGTGAACACTACTCACTTTGATTTTCATGGCCAAGGAGTCACGCTGCTCCTTCTCCTTGCTCAGCTTCTGCTCTTTCTCCTCCATCTCCTTCAGCAGTCGTGTTTTCTCCTGAATACACACACACACACACATACACACACACACAGGTAAGCTTTCCTTGCAAGGCAGACCTTCCTATCAAAATGATTTTAAACTAAATTGTAAAAACAATGAGTAAAGAGGTCCGCCTTTCATTAATACTAAGGATAACAATAATAACAATAATAATAATAATAATAATAATAATAATAATAATAATAATAATAATAATAATAATAATAATAGTAGCAGTAGTAGTAGTAGTAGTAATAGTAGTTATAATATTAATAATAATTACTAATACTATTACTACTAGTACAGTGGAACCTCCGGTATCCGTCTCTCTACGAATCCCTCCGTTATGTGACCTGAAAACTTCTGACGGATTCACTTCCAATAATAAATGACCTCTGGTATGCGACAACCTCGTTTATGCGACCAGCGACTGTGTCTTAGGCCCTTTATACGACCGTCTTAGGGCAATTTAAAAGAGACATCAGTTAATTTGTTGTCTGTACCTTTCGTTTTTTTCTCTCATGTTAGTGTACGCCAGCTGTTGTCTGCTATTTCCGGTTCGCAAATAAGGGACATTCCTCGCCTACACTGTAACACTTGCTTGTCAAAATGGCGTCGCGCAAGAGGAACGTTTTGAGTTTGGCAGAGAGAATGAAAGTGATTGAAAGAAGAGAAAATGGGGAGAGTTGTTTGTCTATTGCAAGAAGTTTAGACGTTGGGAAGACCCAAATTCAGCTCATCATAAAGGATAAGGAATCTGTGAAACTACGATGGGAGAGTGGAGAAAGTGGCGAAAAGGGAAACATCGAAACTGAGAGCTTCTGCACTGACAGACTTGGTCTGGCAGTGGTTCGACTATTTTCTATTTTTGAAGTTGTGAATAAAAGACAAAGCTAAAAATGAAACATGTTTTACAGATTCCTTTGTGAGAGAATACATGCTGGTGAGTGTGAAAATTATGACTACATACCCCTCCGAGCCTGACCCTCCCCACCCCCACCCCACCTCTTGTTTCCGGTATAAGACCACCTCTATTATAAGACCGTTTTTTCTCAGATTTTGGACGGTCGTATACTGGAGGTTCCACTGTAATAATAATAATAATAATAATAATAATAATAATAATAATAATAATAATAATAATAGTAGTAGTAGTAGTAGTAGTAGTAGTAGTAGTAGTAGTAGCAGTAGCAGTAGTAGTAATAGTAGTTATAATATTAATAATAATCACTAGTACTATTATTATTAGTACTACTAATAATGATGATAAACAGTCCTAGACAGAGACAATTCAAGCGCTCTCTAACGCATTCCAACACATTCAACGACATTACATTACATGATTATTGCTTTAGGCCCAGCGGACTCTTCCGAGCCAAATCAGGACCAACACATTCAACTTCAGAACTATACATGTAGAGAAGGTGAAGGAGTATGGACAGAGGTGATGGATGGTGGTGAAGGATGGGGATGGGAGGTTTCATACAAATATCCCACTTCAGAGGTTCTTCAGCCAGTTACTAGTCCATCTTTAAGTTTTACATCAATACCTTTTCTGGGAATAGGTTAGGTTTCAGCCAGTCCAGTTAGAGCTAGCTTCAGATAACTCCAGAAATGGAGGTCTCACCTCGGCAATGAGTGACTGGTTGTTGAGAATGGCCGACTTCTCTTCCTCCAGCTTCGTCATCTGCTCCTGCATGTACGCCTCCGCGCTGGCTTCATCGTCCTCTCCTTCATCGTCATCATCATCGTCCTCTTCGATGATCTGACCTAAAACAGCAACAGAAGAAGAAAATAGCGAGACATTTGATTAATTTCATCGTTCTTATAGAGCGCTTTTCCAGCTCCAGAGCAGCTCAAGGCGTTGGCTGACTGAGGCTCTAGCTCCAGCCGCACGAGGTACCTACTTCTCCCACAGCCAGACTGATTGATTGATTGATTGATTGTTGCTTTAGGTCCAGCGGACTCTTCCAAGCCAAATCAGGACCGGACAACCCCCGATTCGCATAAAAGATCTGCTGAAACCACCCTAGTGGGAAAATTGAATGCCCTCCACCGGCCAGTCACTTTACAATAAAGACATCCCACGCAGGGGACGGCTGAGGCTTTACCCCAACTACTCGAACCCCCGGTTACAAAAACAAAATAGAATACAAACATCATTATAAATTATCAACAAAACATATACATATAAAATGCCTATATTGCTAAATAATAACATCATAGGAAGCCCTAGTGACCACCCGGCAGAAAGCGTCCAACACTCCCAAGCTGATCCAACAGACCTCATACACAAACAATGAGTCTTGTCCAGGAAGAGTTTTCAAGAAAAAAGGTAGGTCATTGATCTAGCGAAGAAGAAGATAGTATAGCACAGTGATAGGACAGAGCAGGAATGGGAAAGAGTAAATGAGGAAGACAGCGACAGTGGGAATTTAAAGCACTAAATTTCCAGAAAGTGGGGATACTATTTATACTGAAACCCCCGGCACCCCAACTGGGGTTCTGTTGCCGCAGTGAATCAGTCATGCCTACAAAGTCAAGACAGGTTTTCAACTGGGGCTTTCACTTTTCCCTTTATAGGTTAGAACAATCTACAGTGGCAAGATTGCTTATGACCCCAAGGGGTCACAGCCAGACATGAGAGTAATACTTCATTTAACTGAGGAAAACAAGCTTTGTGCTAGGTAAGTGTGTCTGTAAACTTTCGGCCATTGGGTATAGTGGTGGTTTGGGTCCTCCCTTCTTCTCTGGGCCAGCTTTATGAGGGCAGTCCCTCGCTTTGTGATACGTTGTGAAATAACTACTAGCAGGCGAAAGTGCGGCCTATGTTAAAACAAATTAAATAACTTGAGGAAAAACAAACAACAAATCCATAAATAAAGTCCAATAAATAAACGCATTCACTGTTCCTTGTAGTGTTACTGTTCCTGCTGTCTAACATTGTCCTATTTATCTATACCATTATTTATTTACAATGTGTAAAATATATATATATCTGCAACAGAAAGCTGAAATGTCAGGTGACACACAGACAACACATCACTGCCATATTTAACATCAAAAGATATACAATCAAAATATTGTTGACCATAACCATTTTGCTAAATACAGTAACACTGCCTTTCAATCTTTCTTTCTTTCTTTTCACTAAAGTGCAATCAGAAATCTATGTTAGATTTTTTTTTAAACTAATAAAATTAAATTAAAATGAATTTATACAGATTTTTTTTATCATGTAGTAATTACTGAAAAATAGAACCGTAAAAAAAATTAAATAAATAAATCCCATCAAAGCACCCACAAAACGTTTGGCATAGACACACACACCCAAACCTATTGCAATGAAGGGTGGGAAAACTTCAATGTAGTAAATGTTTACCCTCCACAAAATCCAAAATCAAAGCCACTCCCACAAAAATGTTACTGCCCAGTACAATCAAAAGTCCTTTTTCAGTCGCCCCTTTTATGAAATTCTTTGCCAATGGAAAACGATGCTTAACATCCTATTGCATGAGCGTTAAGGACGATCACCACGTCGCCACACTGACAACAATGATCATCATCATCATATCATAAATGAGATCCAACGGATCTTCAATTGATTAATGGTGGATGCAGACATTAAACTTCAATGTTCGTCCAGTTAATTTAATCCTGTTGGAAACTACAGCCATCCAAACAGGCATCATAGATCTGGTGTGTGTGGGGAGGGGGAAAATTTTTTTTATTTAAATTTTATTTATTTATTTATTTATTTTGTTTTTTTATTTTTTTTTGGGGGGTGAAGGGGGGGGGGGGGGGGGTGAGGTAGAAAGTGCATTTTCAAACAGCAGCCATGATGGTGACTTTAAAAAATGTTAAAGGATCCATGTGAGTTGCCTTGGGGCAGACTATGCAGCACAAAACAAAACAGCATGCTGTCCCTTGCAACTGTAGAAAATTGGAAACATGCTAACTGATTGACATTCTGGTATGACATTTTATGTGCCATCCTCAAAGTTTTCAGCCCCATCGGCTTAAAAAATGAACAGGGATTATGTTCCAGATTATAGCACGTTTCCCACGGCTACTTCAAATTAATTTTGAATTCCTCTTGACCCCCCCTCCCCTTCCCACCTGCCATCCCTTCTTAATCCCACCTCCCCCTTCACCCACCCACCCTCACCCCACCCCCAACTCCTTGTGGTTTGATTGATTGATTGATTCTTGCTTTAGGTCCAGCGGACTCCTCCGAGCCAAATCAGGACCGGACAACCCCCAATCCGCATAAAAGATCTCCCGAAACAACCCTAGTGGGAAAATTGAATGCCCTCCACCGGCCAGTCACTTTACAATAAAGACATCCCACGCAGGGGACGGCTGAGGCTTTACCCCAACTACGCGAACCCCCGGTTACAAAAACAAAATAGAATACAAACATCATTATAAATCATCAACAAAACACATACATATAAAATGCCTATAGTGCTAAATAATACAATCATAGGAAGCCCTAGTGACCACCCGGCAGAAAGCGTCCAACACTCCCAAGCTGATCCAACAGACCTCATACACAAACAAGGAGTCTTGTCCAGGAAGAGTTTTCAAGAAAAAAGGTAGGTCATTGATCCAGCGAAGAAGAGCAAATGAGGAAGACAGCAACAGTGGAAATTTAAAGCACTAAATTTCCAGAAAGTGGGGATACTATTTATACTGAAACCCCCGGCACTCCAACGCAAAGGAAAGACAGGTTTTCAACTGGGGCTTTCACTTTTCCCTTTATAGGTTAGAACAATCTACAGTGGCAAGATTGCTCATGACCCCAAGGGGTACTCCATGTGGTGAGGCAGGGGGTAATGATAGTGATGATGACATACCAAATTGCTGCATGCATTTATTTGATGTTGGTTTATTTCATAGTTGTTAAAAAGCCCTTATCCAGCTCAAGAGCTGCTCAAGGTGCTGGCTGATACAGGATCTAACTCAACCTGCCCACTGTCTGCCTCAGGCTGATTGCCAACACAATGGCTGCCTCAACAATATTTGTTATCCTCTCCCCTACCCTCTATATTTTCAATTTCTGAGAAGAGGTGTGTGCTGCAGTATTTGAAATAATGAATGATAGTCGCTAAAAGATAAAGTGACAGTGCACTGGATCCTTTAATGTGCCACCAAAGCCACAGGCCAATCATTATTCAACACTCTTCCTCTCCTTCTCACTCTTACCATCTTCTGTTCTCTTCACTGCTGTTGGTTTGAAAGTGCCATTCAAACAACTTTGTGTTAGTCTCGCACTCACAAAAATAAATAAATGGTAATAATAATAATAATAATAATAATAATAATAATAATAATAATAATAATAATAATAATTTTAAAATAATAATCATAATGGATGCTATCAATTGCGGTTTTATCCAGATCACAATGAGGCTCAAAGCGCTGCGACACATTCCACATTCTCACACACACACACACAACAAAGACACATCTATCACTCAAACATGTGGTGTAAACGTAGGAAGATCTCTATTAAAAAGATGGAAAGGAAATAGACTTCTGTTTCCATAGTGTTAGATGGACTGCATCCAATATCAGACCTGCCTACCTTATGCATTACTGATCAGTAGTCTTCCCTGTGAATTACAGTAATTTTGCATTTTCCTTCAGTAATTCTACAGACATGAGGAAACGCGATGTTTCTGAATAACCAAGGTATGAATAAATTCATGGCACATTTACTACTTAAAAAGCACACAAAAACAGTTTTTAAAAGGATGGCAAAAAGAAGGAAACAATATCAAACAGATGTTAAAATGATTAATTAGTATCATGAGAGACCATGGCATGCAACAAAATATAAACCTGCACATCCCTGACCCGGTTGTGATGAAGGATAACTGTTCCACTGGAGTTTTATTTACATTACCGGTGATTGACTCAAATGTAATTTTCAATAAAGATGTGTAATTCACATGAATAGGCACTACACATAAATTAATTCAAAGTTTGCCTTTTTTTTTTCTTTTTTTTTTTTTTACAGTTTCATCAGTTGTCAAAAGAAGGACTTGTTACTGTGAATACGTTTACTTTACCAATAACAATAGCACATTGTGAGGTTCATTTAATTACAGTTGAAATCGACCACACTGGAAAGACTGTACCCTGTACAAATTTTGCAGTTGTTTTTTTAACTTTATATTGTGCCAGCTGCCTGGAGTAGGCACATTTGAGATGGTCCAGCTCTTCTTTCCTGACATATCTGGTGTCTTCATAGCAAGACTTGGGGACCAGCCGCTAACAGTCGTTTGCTACTCCATGCCCAACTGAGAAGTCAGAGTCGCCCACAGAACAGTACAGTATAATTCTGGGCCACGTTTTTTGAAGCCACAAAACAAGGCCAAGTCCTCGTGTAATCCGAACGAAATATTTGCAACTGCAGCTTTTTTTTCTTCTTCTGTACTTGAGCAATCTCTACACACTCAGACTCTTCTGATTCGTGGTCTGTCTCATGTAAACGTGCAACTTTAGCCCGATTAGAATTTTCTCCACTCACCATTTTCACTCAAGACCAGCGCGGCAATCTAAGCTGGTAACGTTCGAGCATGTTCATTGGTTCACGACGTCCAATCACAACTCTCGAAACATTTGCTCTCATGCAAGGGCGGTTACTCTATCGGCTTCTAGGCCTAGCAAACAACAATTTAACAAATTTACACGGCTCTAAAAATTGCGTAGTTTTTCGGACGTTTTCTCCGTAATTTTGCATAAAATTTCGTACTCCCGTATTAGAGGGTAAAATTCCGTAAAATTATGGAAGATTACGGAAGGGTAGGCAGGTCTGCAATATCATTGTTGAAACTAGAAGAAGTTCATCTTTGAGGTCAGTAAGTCTATTACTAAAAACAAGGAATAAGCATCTTGGATCCCACAAACATGCATACTGGCAACATAAAAACATCTACAAAACATTTTACAAAACAAAAAAACGAAATTGTGGCTTAATTTTCACCATCCCAGTATAAAAAGTAACAAATTATTTTTAATAATAATAATAATAATAATAATAATAATAATAATCTTCTTCTTCTTTAGTAAATTTGTGTCCCCGGACAATAATAATAATAATAATAATAATAATAATAATAATAATAATAATAATAATATTAATAATAATAATAATAATAATAATAATAATAATAATAATAATAATAATAATAATACGAACATTTATATCCCCCAAATCTAGACCCAAATAGTCTACGCTAGGTGCATATCAAAATTTTCGCAACATGCACGCACACACACCCACACACACATACCCATACACACACACATACACATTCACACGCCTCCTCGGCATGTATCCTTGGCATGTAAGAACATAAAATACCAATGAAGAAAAAAGAAACAAATCAAAATATAAAACCTAATAATAATAATGATGATGATGATGATGATGATGATGATGATGATGATGATGATGATGATAATAATAATAATACATCAATTTATATACAAGCGCATATGTCTTACACACACAAAAAGAGTGATTCTAGGGTACTTTCTCACACATAATAATACTAATAATAATAGTAATAAATAAATCGTACACATATGATTAATTAATTAATTAATTAATTAATTAATGAAATAGGAAAGTGTGTACATCTTACCATCACGCGTCCTCCTTGCTCTCCTCTTTTTCTTCTTCTTGGGACCACCCTTGGCCTGCAACTGGTTCTTCAGCCTGCACAGAGACACACAAAACACAATAACCCAGCCACACCATCAAACAATCCTTAACAAAGAAATGCAACAGGGCCAATCCTCTTCAAACTCGCCTCAGAACAATTCATTTTGAAAGACAGTGTCATCAAGTCTAAATAGTACTTCCTTTTGCAAGAGGAAGGGGGAGATTTGAGAAATCTGCCACCCATCGGGAGGACAACATTCAAGAATGGACTGGCTTGACACTGAGTGAAGCCATGAGTGTTGCTGAGGACAGAGAAAGATTGAGTAAGCTGCTTAAACAATCATCTGTGGTGCCCCAACAACTTTCGAGTTACGGGATAGGATAGGATAAAAGGTCACTCATGAGGAGAAAATGCATGTTATCTTCTCTGCGAACGCAGGTCCTTAAAGGGGTGAAATTTAAATCAGCCAGAAAGAAAACTTTCATCAGCTTGCTTTGCTGGCACACTGGGCACATTGGAATTGTGGAAATGTTGGCCGACCAGTAAACACTAAACAGAAACCCTAAAGACACCAACCTGTTGATTTCTTCCTGGAACTCTCGTAACAAGGCGTCCTTGGGATCTTCATTGATCTTAGGCCTGTTCTTGATGCTCTTGGCTCTGTTGGCGTACCTGCAGGGCATAATAAGGACAACCATGCATAAGCAATTGTTACATTGATAACCAGTAAAAAGTTATACAAACTTTTTGTTTTAATAATTGTATTTTCTCTTAACTATTTTATACTGCTTCGGGTCCCTTCCCCTTTAATCGTTCAATATTGGCTGATTTGTATGACTTACTTAAAAAATAGATATTTAACCTCTTGAACCCGAAAGACCGATATATCGGTCTAGCCCTTAAACAGCTGTGCCCCGATAGACCGATAAACCGGTCTCGTAACCTTACCTTAGTCTTACGGTCCGTACAAAGCTTACTGTTCTTTCTAGTACTTGCTGTTTGGAATAGGGTTATTGAGGGTTATTGGGAATAAGGTAAAGCAAAATGTCTGCGCTCTAGTGCGAGCACAGTGCGTGTTTTTGTGACGTTTTTTTCTCAATTTTGCGTTATGAAACGAAGGTCTACAAATCAAGGAAGCGTCGCTAAGCGACTGTACACAACTCAGGAAGTAATCGATCAATTGTGGGATGATAATGAAGATGAAGAGATGACATTTGAAGTACTTTGGGTTGTCTAACACTTTGGTTATGTTTTGGTTGTTTTACTAAAAGCATGCTAAAAATGCCATTTTTCTCCGGGGAGCCCAGGGGATGGGCTCAGAATTGGTGGGGCATCCAGGGTTCAAAGGGTTAAAAAACAAGAAATTTGATAGAGACTTAAAAGTTTAGGTCCATAAAGATATTAGAAATGGATTAACCAATAGCCAAGTTTGAAAGAATTATCTGTGTTATTTATCGATTTATTAAAATAAATAATAAATACCCCACCCCTCACCCTCTCACAACATTTGCACATGCGATTCCCACGGAATAAGCTACAATCGGTGTAAGGGAGGCAACAATTCAATAATAGACCTTTCCTTGATTGTTGTGGAAAACAGCGTTACCTCCCTCTAATAGTAGCGTGTACCTACAGCGATGGAATTACACATCTGTTTCATCCCTTTCTTCTTCACCACTTTGTCCAGTAGTAACACTTTCAGCGTCCCCTACCATGTTAGAAGCCCACTCACTCTCTTTGAAACAACAGTAGTCAATGCCAGACGAACGGTGCATGCATACTCTAAAATGAAAATATAAGAGGTTCTTCCACCTTATTATTAGTATGATGAGTCTACACACTGCCACATTCAAAAGTAGAGGTTTATGCGAATGTCAGTATGAAAGTGTCGAGCGCTGGCACTACCTACGCAAAGAATGGAAAGAGTTACTATTTCAGAGATGGGAATTTCCCTGAAAGATTGAAGGTTACAGCACCAACATTTTGTTGAAATTTCATGAGCTATTTTTCATGGGAGTATTGGTCACAGCACAAAACATTTCTTCAAATATGACAGCTTAAAAAAAAGAAAAAAAGATTAAAATATTGACTGTTAACAAATATGTTGGGGTATCTGGGCATAGTAGCAATTGCAAAATATATGTAGAAAATGTAGCCGATGCTTGGTTGGTGGTTGTGGTTGTTTTTTTTTAACCTGAAAGTAGTATATCCTATATCGCAATTGTGAACAGATGTTAAATTACTGTACTTTTCTTTCTTAACTGTGAACCTTTTTTTCTTTATAATATATTGCGCATATGTGACTAGAATCTGTCAGAACAAAGCCAAAATTCATAATAATGTGCTTCATTTTGTGGTGTGTTTTGTTCTGTATGGAAGACATTTTGTGGTGTGTTTTGTTCTGTATGGAAGACATTTTGTAGTGTGTTTTGTTCTGTATGGAAGACATTTTGTGGTGTGTTTTGTTCTGTATGGAAGACATTGTTGTGTGCTTTGTTCTGTATGGAAGACATTTTGTGGTGTGTTTTGTTCTGTATGGAAGACATTTTGTGGTGTGTTTTGTTCTGTATGGAAGACATTGTTGTGTGCTTTGTTCTGTATGGAAGACATTTTGTGGTGTGTTTTGTTCTGTATGGAAGACATTTTGTGGTGTGTTTTGTTCTGTATGGAAGACATTGTTGTGTGCTTTGTTCTGTATGGAAGACATTTTGTGGTGTGTTTTGTTCTGTATGGAAGACATTGTTGTGTGCTTTGTTCTGTATGGAAGACATTTTGTGGTGTGTTTTGTTCTGTATGGAAGACATTTTGTGGTGTGTTTTGTTTTGTATGAAAGACATTTTGTTGTTGTTGCAGACCTGCCTACCCCTCTCAGAGTAAAAGCGGGAGACAGGGGATCAAAAAGATAAACACCCTTTTCAACAACAGTTTTGAAGTATAACAGTATAACAACAAAAGCAACAGGATGCATGTCAAAAGCGTGAGTCTCCCACCCTAAGCTGGAGAGTAGGCAGGTCTGTTGTTGGGGTTTACATTTGGGGAGTGCCGCTTATTACCTTATAGTCCATAAATAAATAAATCCATTAATGAGTGTTTACCTGAGAGTAGTGAGCGTCTCATCATAGTTGTAGCTGGCAGGGCCGATGTTGGCTACCATAGTGGTCTTGCTGTTGCCTCCCAGTGAATCTGACCATAGAAGTAACACAACAAGCTATCAAAATCAATGTACCAACAGGCAGATGCTCTCCCCTGGGTTACTCCAAACTACATGAAGACGAGACAAGAGCTGTACACCAAAGGAATTGGAACACGGCAGATTAAAAGGTTCTCTGTACATGCATTTGTGCTAGAACCTTCTTCAGCAGTTACCACCCAACTGAAATACACATCCAAATAAAGTCTAACATGCTTACAACAAAGTCCACAGGACCAAAAATTTCTATAGTATTGTTCACTGACAGAGCATTCATTGTACTCGTGTTGGCTTTATCTAGATCAATATACAGATGAATTATGAGAATAAGAACAAAGCTACAAAACAATAAAACTCCTTCAGTATCCTAATATTAATTAGAGCTCCCCTCCCCCCCCCCCCACCTTCCCTCCTGATCTCTCTCCCTCCCCCCACACACCTCCCTAAAAAATAGCATTGTAAAAGATGACTGTCCTGATATCAAACCATTGTTGTACATCATTTTGAGGAGTTAAAATGAAATATTTTAATAACTTTTATAACTTTGTAATAGATCAATGTTGAAATGTATATTTTGTGGGAACATGCAAAGCTGTTGCTTTGGAACATAAAGATGGTGGTGAGACAATTCGTCTTTAACACTCAAGCAACAGGATCTCAAGCCTTGTTCTTCACTCTTGGTTTAGAGGGCTATGTGAGGTTTCAAAGCAATCAATAGCAAATAAGATTTCAGATTTTTTTTTTCCGTTTCTGAACAAATAGACCCCCAAGTGCCTGAAAGTGAACACTAAAACTCCAATTAACATCATAAATAAAATATAAACCTACGAGGGCAGAATGCAAATGCCAAAACTACAAAAATAACACTGGATCATTGAGGATGCCACTAAAATTTCTCTAGAACTGTCAAGATTGTTCTAGTTAAACATTTGCTAGAACATTGCCGCAAGCACGGAAATACTACTACTAGGGCCGGTACTTGGACATCAGCTTCAATACAGAATACAGAATTTTATTCCACCAAATGACAAGATACATTGCATATGGAAATTGCTCCGGTGTTGGAAGACACACACACACATACACACTCCGCACAACACCTTTTAAGACTTCAATTAAAAGATCTCACACACACAGTTGCAGCATTAACCTCAATCACAATGAACGTATCAAGTACCAGCAAAGTCCAGCGGCTCCATATATAGTTTTGTCTATAAGCAAGCAGCCTCAATGAATTGGCTGTTGTTGCGCTAAATGAAGCACCATCACCGCAATAGAAAATACCGCTGCTCCACACAAGTAGTAGAAGAAGAAGAAAAATATTGCAGTATATGATTATGCCTTTATATTTATTATATAGCAGTCTTCTTTCAGCTCAAGGAGCTGCTCAAGGCCCTACTCCTGGGCAGGGCTGTGTCTGTACCTACCTTGCAGCAGCCTGGTAAGTTTGGAGTCTCTGTAAGGTATGTGTGTAGTTTTGGCGTCCACCAGAGCTGAAATGACGTTGCTGAGGGCTGACAGTGACAGGTTGATCTTGGTGGCTTCCTTCAGGCGGTCACCCTACAACAACAACAACGCAAACAAATTGCACGAATGAATTATTGTTAGCATCCTATATACTAGCAAAATCCCTGTTGTTGTTTATGATGACGTGTGTACTATAGAAGGAGCTACAGAGAACATTGATTGTACACCATACGCAACAATGTTATAAGTGATCTCTTCAGATCGCCATGCTTTGAGTTCTATTGAAGACAAAAGCAAGTGATGGCATCCAGTATATTATTACAGATGCGGTAGTATGTCAGCATCTGTTTTCAGAAGTCAAATCAAGTCAAAGTATTGTATATTCCACAAAAGAAAAATTGCTGGGTTCATGTGAACAACTTACTATACAACACACACGCATGCATTCCCAAGATCACATTGCTTTCATAATGAAAGTGTCGTTTTAACAGAATTTTTACATCCTACGAATAATGTTCAATGATCTTGTTTTAAGTTAAATAATTAAACTTCTTGTACACCACTGTCCCTAGTCAGAAATCTTGCTGTTATGCTGTTAGAACTTTATACTACAGGTCTGTGTTCAGATGTGGACGCCATCTGAGTGTCAAAGATTTATCAAGCATATGCTGTTTGTAGGAGTATAATAATAATAATAATAACTGTAAATTTTTAAGTGCCTAACCAATGGCTCTAGGCCCTTTACAAAAGTAATATATATTACAATCAACACATAAACACAACTAAACATGGACAGAGACTACAAATGTACATAGCAAAACAGATACATGCACAACAACTATCAGTCTCAGACACGAACACATACACCAGTGTCACATACCATACTGTTAAAATGTAATATTGGTCCGTTAGAAGAGAGTGGGGGGAAGTATGCCCTCAAAACTCTCCTACACTAACAAAGAGGTCAGCGTCGCTTTCGGGCTGACTGCTTTTATAAGATAATAGCATTTCAACACAGCTCCAGTAGCAGAAAACGGTCTATTACATAACTACACAATTATTAAAACTGAAAACGGTTATAGGTCTCTGTAAATATGGGTGTGAATGTGAATCTCTCTCTCTCTCTCTCTCTCTCTCTCTCTCTCTCTCTCTCTCTCTCTCTCTCTCTCTCTCTCTCTCTCTCTCTCTCTCTCTCTCTCTCTCTCTCTCTCTCTCTCTCTCTCTCTCTCTCTCTCTCTCTCTCTCTCTCTCTCTCTCTCTCTCTCTCTCTATATATATAGTCTCATATTTACCGGAATGTGTCAACCTGCACAACCGTTAGTACAACGGCAGTTGTGATACGGCCTCCCGGAAAGTGTCAACATCGCAAGTTGCCGCATTACGGGAGGCCGCGAAGTACTTAAAGAAACTTGAGAAAAAAGTAACTTTCGTCCCCTCTAGGCGACGAATTAGGTCACGCTTAGTTGTATCTAGGTCAGGAGACTTTTGCGAACCGTTTGGGAATATTTTCGAACCGTTTATTGACGCCGGATAGCGTCCTCACTTGGTTTCATACAATTTAAGAATACAAGAAGGCAGATGGGTTTTTGGGACGGAAAGAGCGGAAAGAGTTAGGGCAAGGGCTAGTGATAGAACTGCAACTAACCCTTACCCGAACCCTTCCCCTTAAATAGCGCTCTTTCCGTCACAAAGTAAAATGTTGACACATTCCGGTGCGTATAAAGGCGGCGATACACGGTAAGACTAGATCTTATGCATATGACTACGGAAATTCCCGGATCGGTAGGAATTGTCGTCAAGTCTTATCGATAGAGCATGTTCTATTTTTTCACGGCGCGATACGACAGTGGAGGTCAGACAGCCAATCAAAACAGCTATTTGATTGAACTCCGAGGTGAAGGTCACTGAAAAACCGCGACCTACAAACTGAAAAATGGCAGACCTGTCGAAGCACCAAACAGGAATTTTGATTGAGTTGTACCATGAACATAGCTGCTTATGGGACACATCATTGCAGGTCTACAAAGACCAAGGGACCAGAAACCGCGCACTTTCATCAATACAGGCGCGGTTTCATGAAGCCTGCAATATTTTGCTGGATCGTAAGTAGGCCTACAGCCGACAGTGTGATTTTTGTTGTCGTGTGACTCATGTCAATGAACGATATTAAAATAAAGAATAATATATTTGTGCAATGCATATTAATATTACTTTTAAAAAATGTAATGACGTTTTAAAAAACAAGCGTCATCAATTTATCACGCGCTAACAACAATTGCTTTTGCAACTATTGAGATCTAGTTAGCCTTGGCCTTTACTGACAGGCTTATGACTCATACATACCGTGTATCAGCAAAGACATCAGATCTGCAGCAGCATACGCGGGTATCATAAGATCTAGTCTTACCGTGTATCGCTAGCTTAAGAGTATATATATATATATATATATATATATATATATATATATATATATATATATATATATATATATATATATATATATATATAAAACCATTGTGTTATTGTTGTTATTATTATTATTATTATTACTATTACTATGATCCTTATCATTCATTTGAATATAGCAAAAACATAATCCAGACACGAGGGAAAAAACACCACACATGAAATAAAGAACGTACAGTGGCGCCTGTCTTGGCCTGCCTCTCGCTGCCAGCCAAGTCCACCATGTTGAGCTTTCCTACTCTTATATGGTTCTCCCCATCAGCCCCTTCCTGCACAACCACAATCACAACAATGAAATTACGGGACATACATGAAATTAAAAAAACTAGTTACAAACTCTTCCATCTCATGTGCTTCTCCAGCGCACACAACGATAGAATTCACATAACGGAGTAGAGCGCATGAAGGGTGGGGAAGCATTTGAGCATGATGGTAGGGGTTGTTGAAAAGTAACTCCTTAGTGAAAATAGCCAGTGATCGTCCTAGGGATTTGCAAAACCGGTACGACGTCACAGTAAACAAACCCACTCGAACGCAAACCGGTAGGCCAGTCATGGAAACCGGTATGACCCATAGCAAAGCTTAATGCGTCACTATTTTGACAATTTCAACGATTTTGCACTCGAAGTGTCTGGGCTTGTATAACGTAGACTAGTACAAGTAGATGGCGACTCTGTTAATGCACTTTCTGTTTCATTAGAAACATCTTCGTCTTCACATAAACTTCTTTTATCGCCCCTCTCCCCCCTAGCAAAAAATGAAAAAAGAGATTTTTGCTTCTTCATTATTACTAGCCTATCTGCCACTGTCGCAATACATACTGACGAGCACGAGGAAAGAAAAAAATCAAAAAGTGCGCGAGTTTAATTTATCTGTATTCACGATAGCCCTGAGCCCGCCAATGTTATTTCATTCTGTATTAATTACCTCAAAGGATATGGCAAGGCTACTGAATGCATTCGCAGGCCTCTCGTCTACACTCTCTCTCTCTCTCTCTCTCTCTCTCTCTCTCTCTCTCTCTCTCTCTCTCTCTCTCTCTCTCTCTCTCTCTTCATTTCTCTTGTTTTTCTTTCACTTTTCCTTTATTTTTGAAACCAGTCAAACAAAATAAGAACCGGGAGGCTCTACCGGCTACTGATTTTTCAACCGGTATTTTTATTCTCAAACCGGTAAAATACCGGTAATTTCCGGTTAAATCCATCCCTAAATAGCCGATCACTTTTGTAACCAATACTGCATTGGCTTGAAACAACATGCACTGTCATCCTTACAGTGGGAGAATGTAATTGTTATCTCTCTAATGTTTACCTCACAGACGAGAGCGGCTTAGAATGGCCCATTGCCTGACACTGGGAACGAAGGTATACCAGTCCAAGTGCCAGGTGACGAGCCATTATTGCTCTCATCATTAAAATGAAATCGGATTTCAGCAATTGCATTCCACCCCAGTAGGGACCACAATACATATTGTTTGATGCCAATGCACTGCTGTTGACAACAGTTAGCAGCAAATGGCAATAGGGACTTACTTTTCAACCACCCTGTGGAAACTTCCAGCACGACACAAACTCCCTTTGCAACAAAATAACATTCCCACTCCCCGTTTCTACCTGCCATTCCCCAAATATATCACATCCAAATATTATTACCTCGCTGCACTCGATGGTGATGATGAAGATAGCGTGTGATCGGGAACTGTGTTCATTCATGTTTGTTGCTCTGCAAATCATCCCAAAACCTGTTACCTGGTTCACAGTTTACATGACAAAGCATCCCAAAGGTCATAAAACCTGTTATCTGGTTCACAGTTTACATGACAAAGCATCCCAAAGGTCACAAAACCTGTTACCTGGTTCACAGTTTATAAGACAAAACACCCCAAAGGTGTTATCTGGTTCACAGTTTATATGACAAAACAACAACAGCAACAAAAACAACAATAGACACAACAAAAAGGGTTAAAAATGTATGAAAGCTAGACCCACAGTCCTAGGCAAAACTTCGCAAAAGTCTTCTGAATCTGTCCAAAACTTGGCGAAGTTTTCTAAAGTCATTTAATAAATTAATTTTATTTCCTATTTAAAAATATTTAGTTTTTAAATTATATTTTAAAATATTTTTTTGTTTGTTTGTAATGGAATTAGCGAATTTATACATAGCAGCATCATATTAACAAGGCTGATGATGATGACATAAATTATATTTGTGAATAACACGCTGGCCCTGTGGAAAGTGACTAAGGCTGAGAGCAGAGGGGTGGAAACTCACCCTACTGATCTGTTTTTATTGCCCACATCCATCACGTGCTCAATCTCCCGAACACTCTTCGTCACGAAGGAGGACAGGTCCTGCAAAAACAAAACCTAATGTTAGTATTATGGAAATGCCCAGTTCTTTCTTTGTCCCTTTTTATTTTTGGGTTGGAGAAAGGGGGTGGGGGGTTCCTGTTTAAATTCAGAGTTTCAACACATTTTTCAGGTGGAACACAACAGGGGACTGATAGCATTCAACAATTGTTTCTTTATTTACTCAATTTTATAGAGCGCTTTTCCAGCTCAAGAGCGGCTCAAGGCGCTGGCCGACACAGGGTCTAACTCAAGCCGCCCGAGGCGCCCACTTGCAACCTTTAGGCGCACAGTCTGATGCCCAGACATCTGAGCAAAATCCTCGGTGACTGCATATGGAGAGAAGGGACCTAGTGCGTGCTGGGTGTAGTTGTATAGCCGGCACTCACACGTCTATGACATGGGTGTCAGGATCTTTAAAGTCCATGTGATGGAATGCATGCGAGTACAGACTATACCTCGGTTTATACGCTCATCAGAAGGAGAAGGAGCGCAGTGTCTCAGGGTTTATTAAAAAAAATTTAAACTCCAGGACGTTAACTGGGTTTGAACCACTGTCGGCATGTCCAGGCTGCAGTGATATGGCCTGACATTTGAATACACTGCATACACCATTGAGCTCACTACTCTCCACTGTACAATAATATGGAACAAATGAATAAATAGGCCAAACGAAATGTCTTATTCCATCAATCCACACATCTTGCAGCATTTTCTTTTCAAAACTAACATTTTAACCCAAATCTTAAAAGCAAATGGACTAATTGATTTATTGATAGTCACTGGTAAAGCGCTGATGATCCATGCTGCCACCGCGTTGTAACAGCAGAAATATTGACGACAAACAATGTAGGAAATTAGCTTAGCGAAACATAGATAGCATCGAATGAAACTGGACGTTAATTCAACAGTTATCTAAAAAGCAGCCCACACATGGCACATTAACTTCCTTGAGACAGTCACCCCGCCAACCGATCAAGATACCATCTAACAGACTGAGCGACCAAAAAGTTTAAATAGCATACTTTAGTCAAAACGGACTAGAACGTTGTCCCCGTTAAGGAGCACTCCAGCCAAAAGTTACCAAGATGATGTCATCAGTACTTGGGCAGGCACAGCTTATCGTTATTACATCTATCCTACCCTCGAACCCTGACACTCCACTTTAAAGATAATTATGCGTGTCCAGTGACAATAGAGAGGGGGAGGAACTATTCAAAATAAAACGATTGGTCAGAAGACTCCTAGGAACTTTTGCATATCTTTGGGGACCAAATCTCAGCTGGTCAGTCACAAACCAACCGTCCAGCTGTGAGGGTCAACTAAAGGAACAAACTGCAGTGTCCGTCTATCTCCATCTCATCAAGAGAGTGCTAGAGACGTAAAAGACGATTTCACGAGTCCCAGAGTCTACAAGTAAGATAACACTAGTAGTTTTGATATGTGTATGTTTATTGTATATTGATTGCCATGTATTGATAATATGTGCTGGATATATATATAGTTACAGAAACAGATTATTGTTTCTGAGACAGTATGCATGTGGATTGATGTATCTTAGCCTTAAGATTCGAATTGAATTGTGCATATGGGAACCCTGCAGGTGTCTGATGCTATAGACACTTTGCAGAGGAGACCGCACACTTATAGCTAACGAGAATACTGTAGCCAGAGCTCCGACTTTTACAGGTCGGACCTGGGATCATAAAGGTTTGTGGAGACGAACGCCTGACCGTCGCTCCCGTGGCACCAAAGGAGAACAATCCAGAGTCTACCTGGCCACGTCCGAACCCCACAGCTACAAGGGCGACCCGACTCACCGTAGATAAGTCACCCGCAAATGAACTGAGTCTTGCCCTCGAGAAAACTAGAACATTTAGAAAACTACGAACAGTGAAAATCATAACTACAGTTAGCACAGGATGAATAAACCCTGCTAAAGAACTCTCCCAGCACGTTGAACTATATTACTTATTAATTTACCGGTTAATGCAGAAATTTTAAAGTTTGTGTTGAATATATAAAAAGTGCAATTACATACATACGACTGGTGTCATTCTATTTGTATTGTTGTGTAGCTATTAGTTTTCTTCTCTCGAGACATAATAATCTAGTCTTTTGATTAGTATTAACGGTTCTCAAGTTGAGCCAAATGATACTAAAATTCCCGAGAACAAATATAAATTTTATGTGACCAAAGTGCCGTGATCTGTCTCTCACACAACTTTCGGAATTCTGGTAAAAGAACGATCGATAGTGGTAGCACATCGCCCATCTATCAATAAGTCTTACCCCCTAGTAAGATAAACGTATCTTCCCCAGAATATCATCACACGCGTGCTCAGGGCACATAGAAATGGATACAGATACCGAGCAAAATATTTTTTATCAATCCATCAGTTCGCAGCAATTTTTTTTTTCAAAACCTAAATTTTAACACCTTTTTCAAAAGCATTTTAAAATGTCTTTTCTTCATCTATTTCTGCCATAGCAAAATGAGAAAAAAAGGTAACGCCATACTATGAAGTCAAAGTCGGTGTCAACAATTCTTTATTCATAGGGCCTACTAATGCAAAATATTCAGGATGCTATATAGTGCTTTTTGTGATAACCCAACCCAGAAAGCAGCAAACGAAGGAGATAATTGTTATGGATGGTGGAAAACAAATTAATTTTTGTTTTGGGAATTCAGAATGATTGAATCCAATATCATTATTATACTACTAGGAATAGAGTAGATACGCTAATATTAACCGCATTTATTAGCTAATTCTCACTATGCATGATATCGTAATATCAACATTAGTGATACCTGAATGAGAATGTCATTTTTAATCCTTATTCTGAACGATTTTTTATAATAACTTTTTTTTTGTCTTGGATTTCTTTGGCCTGTCACTGACCTTGACGTAAACACCAGTGTCTGGTCTCTCTTTTAGCTCCAGCCGCTTGGACTGGTCTTTGGACAACAGGTCTCGGATCTCCTCCTGATAGATCTCCAGGTACGATGCTCTCACGAGGTACTGCCGGTTCTCGGTGCGCCCAATGTGGTTGAAGACATGGTCGAACGAGCGAGGTATCACACCCATCAAGTCCGGCGTCGTTTTCACACCTAAAGCACACACACCTACAAAATTCAGCAAACACTGCTGGCAAATATCGTCATGTTCCGCTCTCTCCTTCCATTTGAAGTTTTGCAGTCTCCAGACACCTGCTTAATGGAACATTGCATATGCGGTCAGGAAAATTGAGGTGCGTAGTAAAATGAATTAAGTATGGACAGTTTTGCAAAAAGTGTGACACTAGTTTAGTTTAGTAGTTAAGAGGTTTATAGTTTTCAGACCTCACCCAATCCCAGCCCTCTTCTTTAATAGCATGCTAGCGCAATTTAGATAAAATGCCATTTAATCGTCATATTTTTAATTAGCTATAAATTTTAGATTGCTGTCCAGAAGGATTTTAAATGTTTTGGGATTACCCTCATTTAAGTTTTGCTTTTGTGCACCCTTTCGGTCTTTCATGTTTGGTTTCAATTCAATTCAATTCAATTCAATTCAATACAACTTTATTTATCCACATAGGGCAATTACAAGATTTAGAAGCAGCTAATATTATTAAAATAAATAAATACATAAAAAAGTTTTTAAAACTGTGAAATTTAAAGGTTTATCACACGATTTCATAAGCACATGTCCTACCATACAAACATAAACCAAACACACACGCAAACACACACACACCACGCACATCATGAACACTCACAGCCGACAGTTAAATCAAATAAAAACATGAAGGTAAGAAAATAAGGTAAGAATATCATCAATGAATCATCAAATCAATCGGTCAAACAATCAATCCCTGAATCGGCCATCGTCGAGCACTTAGTTTTTAATAAATAAATAAATAAATAGATAAATTTGCATTAGGGCGGTGGGGAAAATGTTAAAGCGGAGATGATCGCATCAAATTTAGCAGTCTTGCTTGTTTGGTTTGCTTGTCTCGTTAATCACATTTTGCTTAAACCAAAGGAAATGACTTTTTTTTTCAAATGTTATGGTTGGCTGGGAAAGGGTTTCAGTTCTCCATGACCTATAGAAATACTATATAGTTAACTGCTAACTTCCTTTGCTGATTTCTTATTCTCATTCTAAAATCCTTCCTACATCTCAAACTACTAAAGCATAAGATTTCTAAAACCCAAATAACAGACCTAGATCAATGAGAATATACCCGCTGATTCTTAAAAGTAATGATAAGGCAGAAATTTGTAGCAACAACAAAAAAAATCCAAGACAGAAAATGTGCACAAGGGACTATACGTGAGTGATTGTGAATGTATGAGAGAGTGGGATAGTGGGAAAGAGAGAGAGAGTGGAAGACAGAGAGAGAGAGAGGAGGGAGGGAGGGAGGGAGAGAGAGAAAGAGAGAGAGAGAGATTCATACATTTTATTTAAAGCAAGAATGGAGATTTGGGAGTAATATCCTAATCTTACAACCCCCTGCCCTTGAATCATCCATTCTCACGATCACATTATTATAAATAATACCGTAATAATTCACACCATTATAAATATCATCTTAATAATTCATAATATTATAAATATCACAGGAATAATTCAAAACATTATAAATATCACAGAAATATTAATGTACAGACTAAGGCACAGAGTGTAATTTTAGGTTTCGCTCTAACAGGATAAACACTCAGTGTTATTATTTCCCTTGACATGTTGGAAACAATTTGTGCCAACTTGCACCACTTCTACGACATGTGCCTAGGCACCACTCCTTGCCCAACTGAGCGCCTATGGTTTACCAGGGAGGGTATTTGGTCTATTCCAGGGCTACCTTGCATGGTGAAGGTCTTGCCAGTCCCGGTTTGTCCATAAGCAAAGATGGTTCCATTGAAACCCTCCAGCACGCACTCCACCAAATCATGCACCGTCTCATCATAGATATCTCCCTGCTTGGAGCTGTCATCAAAATAATAAATACAAATAATAATAATAAAATAACAAAACTAATAAAAATAATAAGGAAAAACAATAAAACAATAAAAAGAAGAAGAAGAGGAGATAATAAAAATAATATTTATAAGAAGAAGAAGAAGATGAAGAAATAGAAGTAGTAATAATAACATACATCTTTCACAGTTAAAGCGATCGCAAATAATAATAATAATAATAATAATAATAATAATAATAATAATAATAATAATAATAATAATAATAATAATAGATTTATGAATGAAACAATATACAGAGGTGCCAACCCCCTAATATCTTCTTGTCAGTATTTTCGGACCCGTTTGTCAGTATTTTTTAACACTTGTCAGTATTTTTTTTCTCGCAAAACCCAGCCTATGACACTATAAAGTAACGACAGTCTTCCCTCTGAAACAGCAGGCTATTTTCAGTCCTCTAAAATCACGATGAAAAAAATCAGCTTGTTGAACACCACACTTGTTTTACTCTAAAATCACCATGAAAATCAGCTTGTTGAACACAGCGACGTTTAGTGAGTGCAGGAGTACTATTATGAGACCAGAAACCGGTACAGAAGCACCGCTGGCAAAGATAAACGATTGGCAACTTCTCCTCCGTATTTTTATAAAAGCTACCGTATTTCCGTATTTAATTCACTTCGCCTGAATAAAATACGGTCAATACGTACTGGTTGGCACCTCTGAATATATATGTAAAACTGTAATGATGAAAACATGCACAGTCAGTGGATTCAACTTAAAATGACCCAAAATGGGTGTCTGTACGAATATCAATAGGGGAATGCATAATGAGTGCCCGAGCCTGCTGAAGCATACTCATACTACTCTGCTGAGTCTGTATTAGGAGTACACATTAGCAGATTCTGCTACAAAGGGCGAACATATTGTCATTCTATACTTACTTCCAGTCATATACTTGGTCAAAAGTGAAGTTTTTGGGAGGTTCGTGGCTTGAGGAACTTCCTTTAGGATTTCTCACTTCAATCGTACCTCGTTTAGTGTCCATCTCAACAATCCTGCAATAAGTACATACCATCAACAATCCTGCAACAAGCAGGGACAATCAACACTCCAAGTTATCATTTCAAATTCAATGCAGGTAAAACGGTTTTTTTAGCAATTATTACTGTAACTACCCCACAACAGATGCATTAATTATATGTCACTACAGTGCTACCTCCCTATTCCATACTAAGACTCTCTCTGACTTAGGACCGAGATTTCTCTGACTAACGTGTTTTGCTATATAATAATGTCCTCTGTCTTGTGACAATCTTCATAACCCGACTTATGACCTGATAGTAGTCACCAATTATGACTTTTTGTGGCAATAAAATTTTCTGCAACTAAAATAATGATAACTTTGTCAGCAACTGCTTGTATGCCTGAAGTTTACTGAAGAATTTGGAGCGAAAATGCAGTTACTTCCCTTGATTTCTGTTACCCTTTGAGTTTTCAGCAATGAAGCGTTTTGTCTCGGCAAAGATGGCTACTGCGGGCATCAGAAAAAGGAAAAGCACTAAAGTTGGAGAAGCGTGTTGAAGTCATTCATTGTAGTGTGAGAGGCGAGGCTGCAATATCTATTGCAAAATCACTCGGCAGTGCTTCAGATTGTTTTCAGACATCATGGGCCCAATGACCCATGGCCATACAAAATGATGGGTCAATTTTGAAAAAGATGGGTCATTGACAATCGAAGGTATTCGTATCGTATGTTCACCTAGTCCTTCTTGATTTTTATGACGCGCCAGGCTGGCGCATTCACGTTGACTGTTACGCGCCATTCTGATAAAATATGCGCCAATGGCGCGGGCGCACCAACAATCTGAAGCACTGCTCGGTGTTGGGAAAACCCAGATTCAGGGCATAATTACAGAAAAAGTCACCATTCTAGGGAGATGGAACAGCAGTGAAAGTGCAGACCGAAGTTATGTAAGATCCGACAACTGCAAACACTAACATTGACAAAAGAGTGTGGCAGTAGTTCTGCGAAGCTCGGACTAAGAACATTCCGGTGACAGAAAAACTAATTCAGGAAAAGGTTCTGATGTTTTCTGTGGGGATATGGTTATTATTTCACGTGACCACAATACATGTTTTCAGACAAAGCAGATTTGTTTCCATTTTGTATCTGTAATCATGTTATTTTATTTAAAATTAAATATAAGTACTTGTTGAACTTTCTATTAAGACCCCTCCCTAAAACTGAATTTTTGATGATTTCTTAAGGTCGTAATAGAGAGGGAGCACTGTAGTAAAATCATCATCATCATCATCATCATCATCATCATCATCATCATCATCATCATCATCATCATCATCATCACCATTGTCATTTTTTAACATCATTACAATTACTTAAGTTTTATAATGGCAAACGTGCAAAGCCATGTCTTCTAATGGAGTATTGTGCACTTGAATTCAATCACAGCAGAAACCATACACCCATCAAACATAAGATCCTTTTTCCCCATTGTTGGTCACTTGTAATTGTGCTCAGTCATCTGGGGCATCAGAGCATGCGCTTAAGGCAGCCAGTGGGCACCTCAGGCAGCTTGGGTTAGACCCTGTATCAACCAGCACCTTGAACAGCTAATGTGCTCCTATGCCTATGTGAGCACCTCAGACAGCTTGAGTTAGACCCTGTATCAACCAGCACCTTGAACAGCTAATGTGCTCCTATGCCTATGTGAGCACCTCAGACAGCTTGAGTTAGACCCTGTATCAACCAGCACCTTGAACAGCTAATGTGCTCCTATGCCTATGTGAGCACCTCAGACAGCTTGAGTTAGACCCTGTATCAACCAGCACCTTGAACAGCTAATGTGCTCGTATGCCTATGTGGGCACCTCAGGCAGCTTGGGTTAGACCCTGTATCAGCCAGCACCTTGACCAGCTAATGTGGTCGTATGCATATGTGGGCACCTCGAGTTAGACCCTGTATCAACCAGCACCTTGACCAGCTAATGTGCCCCAAAAACATGCTGTATAATAATAATAACATAAAATAAATACATACAAAGCCCAAAATACTATTGTTTGTAACACAAACCTTTCATGTCCATCATTAGTTTCTTTATCATTCATAGGGCGACACCTCACCACCACCTTCACACTCTCCGCCCCTTTCACGTTCTTAGACTGCAACACAGAAACCAAATGCTCAATTTGAAATGCTCAAATTCATAATCTAACTTGCTTGGAGATTCCATCACTCCTCCGCACCACTCTCTGGCAAGCACATTTTTCAGATGACTGATGCGTGAAACCCCATCTGTTAAACAATGAATTATGTGTGCTCTTATGCACCTACATAGGAGGCAAAAGGCTGATAGCCTACTATTCCTTCACTAGTATAGTTAGCCTATGATTCCTCCACTACTATACTATACTCTTCTGGTATTTGTTGTATTTTCTATGTAAGGGTGCGTGGGATTGCGTTCCCTTTGTCTAAGTCATTGTTTGTCGCATAGATCAGTTTTGTGGGCATGTGGTGGAGTGGGATAGGGGTGGAGGGGCAGGCCGCCACCGGTCAATGAAAAGGGTTATCATACCTAACTTATGAATATTAAACAGCTAACATTATGAGCTTTCAAATGGTGAGTATTTGTTTTGCTGATGGTTTAACCATACCGATCACAATGATTATGGGATAAGACCTCACTGGCATATTTCGTCACACTATTGTATGACGAGTAAGTCTTTAAAAGCAGCCAAGGGGTTAAGAAGGACTTACCATACTGAATCTCTATGTGATACACTTCTTATAACATTGAAACAAAATCACCACTGCCAATCATTCACCAGACCTTCCCCTCATTTTCAGGTCTCCAAAGTTTCTTGAAACCTGAAACAATCATGAGCATATGTAAATTGTAACACATTCACATATACTGTAATATTTTACAAATACTAAGTAATAGTTAGTTAGTTATTCATTGCTTACCAGGTCCAGCGGACTGCAAGAGCCGAATCAGGACCACAAAATCAAGATCACAACTTCGCTGAAAGAGGACTCACCCCTGATAAGCATAAAATATCTGCTGAAACAATCCTAGTGGTAACACTGAAGGTACGTACTCCACCAGCCGGTCACTTTACAATAGAGACATCCCACGCAGGGGACGCTGAGGCTATACTCTAATTTATCGAACCCCCATTTACAAAAACAAAATAGAATACAAACAGCATTATAAAATATCAACAAAGCACATATATAAATTGCCTACATTGCCAAATAATAACATCATAGGAAAGTGACCACCTGGCAGAAAGCGTCCAATATTCCCAAGCTGATCCAACAGACCTCACTCATAAATGAGGAGTTTTGTCCCGGAGGGGTTTTCAAGAAAAAAGGTAGGTGACTGGTCAAGCGAAGAAGAAGAAGATAGTATAGTAGATTGATAGAACAGAGTAGGAACGAGAAAGAACAAAGGAGAAAGACAGCGACAGTGAGAATTTAAAGCACTAAATTTCCAGAAAGAGGGGATACTATTTATACTGAAACCCACGGTTCCCCTATGGGGGATACGAAGTAATACATTCTGTAGGCCTACTAACAAGTCTTCTGTTTGCAAAAGACAACTTGGGCCAAAATGGAAAAACAAATAAACTATAAATTATCATAATGATTAACATAAAGGTTCATATACATCTCTGGATCTGGAATAATACATCACAGGAGCCTTGTTGGCTATCGTCGTGACGGGCCTGGGGGCGCAATCTGCTTGTTGGAGGGTCTTGGTTAAAACGTCAAATGTCACTGGTTTTAAAAACTGGTTAAAAACATGGAATTGGTCAGTGGATTGACAGCCCTAGCGGTGACGTCCTCAGCGCTGGTGATGCTGCGCTGGCGATGTCATCGTTGCTTAGTTGATTCCACTCGACTGCAGTCCGTACAAAGAATGAGTGCTTGTACTGTTCGGTCCTGCATGGAGGGATGCGGAAGCCGCGCGAGTTATTCACCGCTTGCCTTTGGACGATGTTGTCACTGCTGTAGTCGTTAAACCTTGTAGGACGTATTCTTCGTCGGCCGGTAGGGGCAGGGTGAAGGAACTTATCAGGAGGGAGTGCTGGGATTTTGCCATCTACCATTCTGTGGAAGAGTTTGAGGCGAAGCTGCCTGCGTCGTTCTTCAAGTGATGGGAGTTTCAGGGTTTCCAGCATGGCGCTCACGCAACCCGGGTTCCGGGACTTATAGTCTCTTGTTATGAAGCGGGCTGCCTGGCGTTGAACTCTTTCAAGCTTATCTACCTCCTGTTTCAAATAAGGGTCCCATATCGTAGCTCCATATTCAAGCGTGGGCCGTACGAGTGAGATGTACGCCAAACGTCTACTCCCCTGGGGGCAATTCCGTAGGTTCCGGCGAAGAAAGCCCAAAGTTGATCCTGCCTTGCGACAGATGTTGGCAATATGGGATGCCCATTTTAGGTCTGATGAGATCAGGACACCAAGGTATGGGCTTTCTTGCACTTGTTGCAATACCGTTCCTCCTAGGCTGTAGAGATAAGATGACTTTCCTCGAACGGACAGGATGTAGCACTTCTGCGCATTGAACCGCATACCCCAATGACTGGCCCAAACCTCTAGTTCCTTGAGGTCGTTCTGAAGTGTCAGGTGGTCTTGGAAGCTGTCAATCGCCCTGTAGAGGAGGCAGTCATCAGCAAACAGCCTCACTTTGGATCTCACAGACTGAGGTAGGTCGTTAATGTGGCAGAGAAAGAGCAAGGGGCCCAGCACTGTGCCTTGGGGTACGCCGGATATATACATTCATTTAATATACTCTGAATTCGAACGAACAGCATACAAGATCAAAAATACCATTCACAAATATCGCAAATATACCCAAATGTTCCTCAGATCTTCTCTATTATGTTTCCAAAATGTGTGGCACCACGCTCTGGCACTCTTCTGGAATCAAATTATACCCTAAAAGTAAATTGTTTTATTGTAAATCGTCATAAAATAGTTACATTGGTCTGAAATTACTGGCACACTTACCATAAACCACAAGTCAATTCTCTTTAGCTGCCTTCCAACAATCTATTACAAAAACAACAAGGCTTTCGAATCGGAATGTTCGATCTCTAAGAAAATATTTATCACACTCATCCGTCAGATGGCGTTCTAGGCAACAGAAAATCTCGGAGTCCCAAACAAAGTACGTCTATATCTTAAAACACAAATCTCTTTAAATTCTTTTTATTTTTTTTTAGATTGCTATCTAAATGACTTACAAATAGCAAATTAAAAAAGTTTTCTTTCATAAAATCTAAGGAGCTATTTGAATAAAATACCTACAACTTCATTTTTTTCTGGTTAACCAAAACCATAGGCTGACTAAAACTACAAATGTGCTATTACATTTTTACCTCTTTTACAGAAAACCTAATTATCTTTCCATGAACGCCAAAAAACAGAAACAGTGTTCTCCCTTGATTTGCTCATGTAACTATCGCATCTTGCAGGAGTAACACAAAATAAATAAGTTTATGTTTTTATGGTTTGTGACTGTACGTTTCACTTTTTTTTTTTTTAAAGAAAAATAGGTAGAAGAACAATGCAAATTCTAAATTATATAAGAGTTTATAGTTATTCATTACAAAATAAGTTACTTTTTGTTCGATCACAGGTGCACGGCAATAACATAATTTATGCTACTGTATGTAATTTTAAAATATCTTTTTAAGAGCATATAATACTGTATGTAAATGTAATTTTTATTGACGATTGTAATAAGATCCCATAAATGTACACCACCTTGGTGCAAATTATTTGACAAATCCTGAACTTGTAGGTATATAGTTACTGGTTTGATTGATTGATTTATTGTTGCTTTAGGTCCAGCGGACTCTTCCGAGCCAAATCAGGACCGTATAGTTACTGGTACGTTGACTGAATGTACACAAATATGAAACTATCAAATACCCCCCCCCCTTTTCCCTCCCCCTCCCCCGTCTTCTCTCTCTCTCTCTCTCTAATAAGTGATATTACGTGCGGGAGGGGGTGGGGGTGGGGGCCTGTAAGTCCCTATCCATCGGATCCATATGGTGTTGTGTTATATTTCATTATGCATGTATTATAATTCATCTCCCCCTCCATCCCTCTCCCCCCTCCCCCGAGAAAATATAGCCGATTTAAACCCATTTACACTTTTAGAGCGTATTGTGACAAGTACATGGGTAGATCTACTTGGGTACAGATGGACAGAGTACTGCTTTACAGTTATAAACCGAACGGAGACCCATCAGTTCTAGCATGTCCAGAGAGCAGAGAAGAAGAAGAAATCCTCCCAATTCTCCGAGAAGAAGTTGAGGCAGCAGTGCAATCGCTGAAGAAGGGGAAGTCAGCTGGAGTGGACAACATACCCGCGGAACTGCTTCAAGCAGGAGGAGAAGCGATGATTGACGCTCTCACCATTATTTGTAACAAGATCTGGCAGAGTGGGGAGAGGCCTACACCATGGACCCAGTCGCTTGTCATCACTCTTCCCAAAAAAGGTAACCTTCAGGAATGTGAAAATTACCGCACCATCAGCCTCATCAGCCATCCCAGCAAGGTCCTCCTGAAAATAATACTCAACAGGTTGAAACCCCAAGCTGAACAAATCATAGCTGAAGAGCAAGCAGGATTCAGGGCAGGGCGAAGTACCACTGAACAGATTTTCAACCTCAGAATAATCTGCGAGAAATACCTAAAGCACCAACAACATCTATGTCATGTGTTCGTATACTTCAAAAAGGTGTTTGACCGAGTCTGGCATGCAGCTCTGTGGGCAACCATGAGAGTGTCCAACATCAGCCCTAAAATTATAGAAGTCATCAAAAGACTGTATGACAAGGCTACCAGTGCAATCCTCTACAACAGCGCCATCGGAAATTGGTTCAGAACAACAATCGGTGTGCGTCAGGGATGCCTACTCTCTCCAACACTCTTCAACATCTTCCTACAGCGCATCATGTCAGATGCCCTTGTAGACCACGAAGGCACAGTCAGCATAGGGGGAAGGGCAATCTCCAACCTCCGTTTTGCGGATGACATTGATGGATTGGCTGGAGAGGAACAAGAATTTGAACAGCTGGTACAGAGGCTTGAAACCACCTCCAGAGCTTATGGAATGGAAATAAGTGCAGAGAAGACCAAAATGATGACCAACAACACCAATGGCATCAACACGGACATCAAAGTCCAAGGCCAATCCCTCAACACAGTGCATAGCTTCAAATATTTAGGAGCCATTGTATCAGACAATGGGTCCCGACAGGAAGTCCTCTCCAGGATCGCACAAACAACTGCTGCCCTGGCGAGGTTGAAGCCAATTTGGAAAGACAGGACCATCAGTCTACATTCCAAGGTAAGGCTGCTGCGCTCCCTTGTCATCTTCATCTTCCTATATGCTTGTGAAACATGGACCCTCACAGCAGATCTTCAACGAAGAATACAAAGCATATGGAGATGAGGTGCTACAGAAGACTTCTGGGCATTTCCTATACCCAGCACATCACTAACGACGAAGACCATCACACAAGCCATTGGACAACACGATGACCTGCTCACAGTGGTGAAAAAACGGAAACTCCCATGGTATGGCCACGTCACCAGATCATCAGGTCTTGCAAAGACCATCCCGCAAGGCACAGTGCAAGGAGGTAGAAGAAGAGGGAGACCGAAAAAGAGGTGGGTGGACAACATTCGAGAATGAACTGGTTTGACACTGAGCGAAACAATCAGGGTTGCCGAGGACAGAGAAATATGGAGTACGCTGGTTAAACGATCATCTGTGGTGCCCCTACGACCTCCGAGTTATGGTATAAGATAGAAGATAGACACGGGTACAGTAAAAGAGGTGGGAGGACAACATTCGAGAATGGACTGGCTTGACACTGAGCGAAACCATGATGGTTGCTGAGGACAGAGAAAGATGGAGTTCGCTGGTTAAACGATCACCTGTGGTGCCCCAACGACTTTCAGTTACGGGATAGAAGAGAATAGGATAGGAGGTGTGTACATGAGCGCAAGAATGAGAGACATCACATAGATACACTGGATATATAAGCCTACGATGTATGAACGTGTATAGACCTCGGGTGTTGCATGAATTTGAAACAATCTCAATAGCGTCGAAACCTGCAACAGTGCAAGTAGTTTTTGTGCAGCCGCTGAGCCCCAGATGTAAGAGGGACTGGGTCTCTTCAACTCATCAGTCTGGGCTATGCTGGATGCGCGTTGCAAGCTGTTCCAGTATCCTACATACCACAGGCATTAGCTAACGCCACCTGTAAGGCAAATTAGCCATAACAATGATGACGGCAGAAATTGTTTTGCATCATCATCACCACCATGCTATGTATGCTAGCCACGTTGTTATCTGCCTTAATGGCTTTTTTTGGTTTTGGGGAGAGGGGGACGGGGAGGAGGAGAGCTGTGGTGGGGTAATGGATCGGAGAGTCAGAGAGAGAGAGAGAGAGAGAGACATTTTGGACATCGTCCGTTTACTTTTCCAAAAATAATAATTACACAGTACACAACTTCTTCGGGCCACCAGCCCATAGAAGAAATGGTTGGTTACGTGGTAGGTAAAAGTTCAATAATATAATTCTGTCATCATTATAATGGTGTATCCTATTATGTCATCCTCTCGTAAAATTCGGTTCGTAATTTTAGTGCATGAAAAACGAAAAGGCTTAATCGCCACATACAAAATTTTGATCCTCTCTGCAAAACATGTCGATAAGACTGGACAAAAAACGTCAGATACTTTGCTCTTAAGTCATCATACAGAGAACAATCAGAAATAAAATGATCTTCGCTTTCCACAACATTGCAATATGTACACAACGTATTTCCTTCTGTTTCGTTAAACATTACTCTAAAGAATGAGGCCTTCAAAGGTAGAACACCAAGCCGGAGCTTAATTAAACAATCTCTAAAACATTTTATATGCATAAAATCAAGATAATCTTCAGTCTGAAAAACTTCTTTAAACATTCTATAATTCTTATAAGCTTCTTTTGACGAAACAGAGCTATCCCATTCTTGTATAAAAGTATCTTTCATTCTCTGTTTCACTAGGCTAACAAAAGTATTTTCGCACCCAACGCTCTGTTGAGCCCCAAGCATAAGCGAAACCAAGAGAAAATAAGGTGTTTTTAACTTTAGTTACCCAGCATGATTTTCCCCTATCATCTAAATTAATTAGCATCTGTTAATTTTAGAAGCTTTAGCCAATATTTTATGCACCTTACACCACTGTTAACATACAGTGGGAAGCGTCCGGTCTCTCCATAAATAAACTTGTTGGGTACTCCTATGGGTACGTTGAGAAATCTTTGCAAGCCAAGGTATGCACCCTCTCTATATTTTCTAGCCTGTTTAAACCCCACATCTCTGACGCATATAGCAAAATTGGTTGTACTTGTGCGTCAAATATTTTAAAATAGCATGATCTGGATATTTCTTTTAGCTTTGAAATGTTCCTTACGCATTCGAAACAAGCCCGCCTGCCCTTCACTGCTAGGGCATTCACACCTTTGTTAATACTCATCTTTGTGGTAAAGACAAAACCAAGATAGTTATATTCGTTGACTACCTCTAAATAATTTCCATCGAGATGCCATTTTTCAGATTTCCCTAAGAATCCTCCTTTACGAAAAACTATTACTTTAGTCTTGTCTATATTAATGTTTAAATACAACCTTTTGCATGCATCATTTAGAATATTTATCTGGTTCTGTAACCCTCTTGGAGTGTTTGACATCAGCACAATATCGTCAGCAAATAATAACAAGAAGAGATCTATCAAGTTAGGTAATAACTGAATGCCATGCATACCGTCACTGCTCACAGCTGTTGCTACTTCATTAATAAACAAGGAAAAAATTTCTGGGCTCAAAATGCAACCTTGTCTCAGGCCCACTGGACAATCAAAAAAATCTGTAAGCTTGTCTCCAGTACGTACACAAGATAACACTGTTTTATACATAGATACAACAGCTTTCATAAATTTTCCATCAATATTATTTTTATGCAAAAGAATTTCAAACAGGGGCTGATGTTGCACAGAATCGAAGGCCTTCTTCAGGTCCACAAAACAGGCATACAATTTTCCTCCTTTTTTACTTAAACATCGCTCGACAATAGCATTTAGAGTGAAAATGTGATCGGTGGTTGAATAACCTTTCCTAAATCCTGCCTGCAATTCTGTGATTTTACTATGTTCCTCCACCCATTCCACTAGTCTTTTATTCAGCACAGACGTGTAGCATTTACTGACTAAACTTAATAAAGATATCCCTCTGTAATTATCAGTAACACCGAAATCTCCCTTCTTAAAAATTGGTACTATAATAGCTTTCACCCAGGCAGCTGGGTAAGTCCCGTTATCAAACAACAAGTTGAATAATTTAGTGAGGAATATCACAGTTATTTCCCCTGTCATCTGTAACATCTCCGCTAGTATTTGATCAACACCGCAGGCCTTGCCTGGTTTAAGCTTTTTGATAGCATCTCTTATTTCTTGTGCCGATATAGGCCTATTTAATTCAAAGCAAACGTCATTTTCGTTAAGTGTACAAATGTCTATGGTTTCTTCCCACATTTCGTCCTTTTCTACCACAGTATTTCCATTAAAAAGATTCTGGAAATGGTTGAACCATTCATCTTCAGAGATGTCAATACAAATTCCGCTTTTCTTTACGCCTGAGATTTTCTTTAACTCTCCCCAAAATCGCTTCCCATTTGTCTCTAATGAAGCTAGGTGTTCTGCTCTTTTTCTTCCAAACTCAGATTTCTTGTTGATTATCAATGACTTATACTGTTTTCTCGCCTCTACGTACAGCTGCCTATCATAGGCCTTCCTAGTGTGCCTAAATGTAGATAAGCGCTGTCTGGCAACACTCTTGGCTGTGGCACACTGACAATCAAACCACTGCACTTGCCGCGCGGCGCCGCCCACTCTCACTCTCTTCGTCATACACTCGCTCGCAGTCCGTAAAACACCTGTATACAGCACTAGGGCATCATCAACATTATGGTCAAGCAACGCCTGGGCTCTGTTACACATATCTTGCATGGGTTGTGAATTAAAATAAGTTACAAATTCTTCTTCTTTACTTTTATCCCAGATTGTTTTTACAATCCATTTGTCATTATCTTTCTTTTTAGTTACATGTTGGGCTTTAAAAGTCATCACAACAGGGAAATGAGGGGAGTCTATAAATAGTTCAATCTTGAAATTTACTATAAAATCTGTTGTACATAAATCTCTGGACAAAATAAAATAATCAATCACACTTCCACCATTTGCACTCACAAAAGTTAGAGCATCATCAAAATCAAATTTGCATAATCCGTTCATAATAACACAATCAATCATGGAGCACAACTCAAGCAAATTTCTACCAAACACATTTATATCTTCATCATCAGACTTTCTCTCCCATTCTTTCCTTTCATGCTCATCATCAAAATCTTTTTCGACATCTATGTCAATTCTCAAATCATCAAGGTCAACTGGTACTGCATTTTCTTCCCCCGTTCTGGCATTTAAATCGCCACAAATAATCAGTGAAAAATCATCATATCTCTCATACAGCTCAATCAAACATTGTTCTAGAACATCAATGCCTAAGCCTTGGTCATTGATCTTCCAGTAGTCACTGTTATGTGGGTGAATATAAGTACAAACCAGGCAAATATCCTTTAATGAACCAAGAAGTTCCTTTTTCAACTTTAAAACAATCATATGCTTGTAGTCTGTATGAATTTCTTCAATAAACTCAGAAATAGCTTTGCTTACAAATACTAACACTCCTCCAGACCATTTTGCAGTTACTGCATTGCTTAATTTAACAGCTTTAGAACAAAAAACATCATAGTCTTTAAAGTGTGCATAAGACAATTTTGCATTGACAACAAAAGTTTCATTGAGTGAGAAAATATCAAAGCAGCTCAACGCTTGCACAACATCAGAAATATCCTGCTTGTTCAACCAACCTTCGCAGTTCCATGTACAAATAGAAAAATTATCATTTGGGCCTCGGCCACCCCCCTATCTTCTTTTGTCCGCACTTCCCCTCCCCCCTCCTTCTTTCTCCTTGTCCCTCAACCCTCTGTTGTTGTTCCCTCCCCTGCCTACCCCACCACCCCCTCTCCCTCCTTGCTGCTGCGACTTGTTGCTTGTGGTCCAGTGTTGAAGACTGGTTTGGTCCTTGTCGTGCACAGACATGCCAGGTTTAGTTCTCACACTGTTCGTATCATCAGGCCTACTACTCAATGAAGCATGGCGCGACAAATTCCGTGTCAACACAGGGCTTTCCCTAGAGCTCTGCCTAAAGCCAATATTCTTGTTTACACCACGTGCTGACCCGGGGTTACTGTCACGTCTGCTTCGATCGGCAGACAGCCTTGACAGGTCAAGGTCGTGTCGCGGTACGCCCATGTCAGCTGACTTCTTCTGTGCGCTAGACGTAGGCCTAGCGCTGCTCGCTGCCGCTGCCACTGCCACAACATCGTCTCGCATGTCGTCTGCTATGCTGTTGTCGTCTCGGTCGTCGCCGCAGTTCGCTCTGTCTTCTGCCAGGGGTGGGAAGTTGGCCTCCATAGACATCGTAGGGAGGCTGTAGTTCGAGTTGTCTGGATCCCTGCTTCTGTCAACGCCCCCGTAGGCCCCATCAGAGTGTTCTTGTTGTTGTAGTTGTTTACCCTCTTTTGACCAAGCCTTTCTCTCAAGTCTCACTATTTCATTTGTGTCCGTCTTGTAAGTGTAAACACCATCGATAGTTATCAGCTTGTCAAATCTGATCTGTGCCCTTTCTCCTCTCCCCTGCAATACCTTAGCTTTTTCACGCAGCACCCTACGTTTCTCTCGCACAGTTTCAGAAAAGTCCTCATTGATGAACACTCTTGAAAATTGATCATGAGATTTCAAGAGTCGTGCCTTAGACAAGATTAGCATCTTTTGCTTGTATGAAAGAAACTTGACTATTATGCTGTCTCTTCCTAATCGATGGGCCCTTTCAATATCCATGTGTTCAGTAATGTTCAGTCCTTGCCTCACCACCTCCCTCACTTTCCTCTCACACACCTCCCAGCTCTCATGACCAGATTCCCCAGGAATGCCATTAAATACAAGGTTGTTACGCCTACTATGGTTTTCAAGCGTATCACACATACTCCTTAGCTGACACAAGTCGTGACGTAGGCTGTCGTTTTCACACTCTAACTCTGACACACGTTGCTTGAGTGTTTCATGTGCACTGTCAAACAGTGCAAACTTGGCATTGAAGGAGTCTCTCATGTCGTCCATGCTAGATCTCACTGCACTAAACTCTTTAGCCTGATCGTTCTTTATCGCCAACGTTTGGTCACTGAGGGTTTCGATAGCTTTCATGAGTCGATCTTCTCGCATGGGGGACATTGCCTGTGTCGAGTCCTTGGGTTGTTGTTGTTGTTGTCTCTCGTCATCCTTCTTCTTCGTTGGAGAGTTGGGGCCGGGGTTGGATTCTACGTCTCCACACATTAGGAGCAAACAGGCTACAAGCAAAGCTGTAGGTAATCCACTGAACATGTGTCCCAGCTGAGAATCACACAGGTGTGTACTTGATACTGTCACTACCACACACCACAGCTCACACTTGGCAGAAAACTTTCGACACTGGATTTTCAGAAGATTGTCCACAATCCTGCACAGAAATCGACCGGTTGCTTGCCGGTGCTGAAGGCTATCGCACGGCATGATGCACAACTGATTTTGTACGCTCACAATAATGAAAAAACTTGTAAAAATGTCAATATATCCACGCAGGTTTGGAAATGGCCGCCATACCTGATCTCGCCAACCACGAGAGAGAGAGAGAGAGAGAGGGAGAGAAGAAGAAGAAGAAAAGAGAGAGAGAGAGAGAGAGAGAGAGAGAGAGAGATTGGTCTTCATATTTATGTCACTCGACGGGTTATTATGAGTTGCTCTCATTACTTTGAGAAATGAGAAGACATCAGACAAGCATTTCAATTCTACCACTGTAAGGATCACAATATTTATTGTTTCATGCAAGTGCAGTTCTGGTCACAAACGTTGTCAGTCATTCTCATTAGGGAGTTACTTTTCAACCACCACCTATACTGCATGGATGCAGACAACCAAAGAAAGAAAATAAAGCGTGAATCAGGCAGACAAGCATGCCACAAAGATAACGAAAATGTCAGAGGGCCTTGAAGGGGGAGCTGGAAAGACATACCACAGTAGAT
>CM072517.1:5402913-5430413 GCA_036898135.1 Oncomelania hupensis
GCATATGTGTGTTTCTGCGTCCGCGTATGTGTGAGCAGCGGGCCTGTCTATCCACCAACTTCTTTTTTATTCCTCCAACTCCGCGGTCCCCCTTCCCCCCACCTCACGCTTCCACACCATCCCCAACTACGCCCATCCCCCTCCACCCCGTGTGGTGTTCTTCAGTACTCCCGTGCTTTTTTTGGAGGGGGTGGGGTGGGGGATGGGGAGGGAATGCGATGTGAACATGATTGTGTATACAGGTGGATTATGAAAGTGGGGGTGGGGGTGGGGGGAAGGCGATGTGAACATGATTGTGTATACAGGTGGATTATAAAAGTGGTGGACGTTGCTGGGGGTGGGGGAAATGCGATGTGAACATGATTGTGTATACAGGTGGATTATGAAAGTGGTGGGGGCGCGTAGGAGGGTGAGCTGGAGCAGAGAGTAGTCCCAACTGAGAATTAACTTGTTGGAACTTTTGAAGTATTCATTTGTAGCGGTAAGGGAGGCGACTGGTTGAGGCTTGGGAGATAAGTTGTCTATCTTGAATTTCTTGGTTAGACTAGCCTTGGGTGGCTCCTGCTGAGCAGAATCCTTTGGGGATGCCATTGGGTGATGCAGGACAAGGCGACACGACATTTGTTCTCTCCGGCTGACCATTCGTTTTCTGCCTTTGGTGGTGAGCGGGAATACATTGTCGGGAGGCATTTTATGTAGGTCGGTGGCAGCGACTTGTGTTGAAGTGTCGTGGCACTAGTAGCCGGCAACCCCGTTTGCTACCAACCACGCTTCACCGCCTTGCAGGACAAATATTTGTATGTTCCTCTTTTGAGGGATAAATGAAAATAACAGCTCGGGTTGGGCTGTGTTCTCAAGGTCGTGGCCAAGAGACGGGAGTCGAAAACCTCCGCTCGGCTACACATTAAAACCAAAATACTAAGTTGATGAATTTGGCATAGGCTACACCACAACGTTTCTTACAGAAGACGGTCGATTAGAAAGGTTCTTCAATCTGCTTGTTTTATGTTGTTTTTAATGTTCATACTTATTTATGTTACCGTTATGAGGTTGCGCTTTTCCAGCTCAAGAGCTGCTCAAGGTGCTGTTTGGTACAGGATCTAACTCTAAATGTGACTCAAGAGTTCAAAACGTGGAGTTTTCAGACCTGAAACATGCCTCTACTAATGCCTTCACGGAATTAACTTTACTAACAAGAAGAAGAAGAAGAAGAAGAAGAAGAAAAAGAAGAAGAAGACCAGGCTACCAGAAGAAGAAGAAGAAGAAGAAGAAGAAGAAGAAGAAGAAGAAGAAGAACAACAACAACAACAACAACAACAATAACACCAACAACAGCAGCAGCAGCAGCAAGAGCAAGAAAAATAAGAACAAGTAGAACAAGAAACAAAAATAAAACGACAATACATTGTAAGTGATACAGAACTGCTGAGTGAGAACTTTGACTTGCGCTCTAAGAAAAACAAGTTAAAGAGATAGTAGAGCAGAACAGTGGTGACGAGGAATCCTTCGGTATATATATTTATATATTAACCTGTTCATAAGCTGTGTGTACGCTTGCGTGTGTGTGTGCGTTTTATGTGCATGTATTATGTGTTGGAGTGACTGTCTGCCTGCTTGTGTTTAGCTGTTTGTGTGTGTGCAAGTGTGTGCGCGCGTGCGTTCATGTGCTTGTGTGTATGTGTTTCTGAGTCTGTGCTTGTGTATGTGCGCGCATGCGTGTGTGCGTTTGAGTCTCTGTGTGTGCGTATATGTGTGTGCGTTTGAGTCTCTGTGTGTGCGTATATGTGTGTGCGTTTGATTCTCTATGTATGTGCGTGTCTGTATGTGTGTGCGTATATGCGCGCGTATTTACGTATCTCCTCTCTGCGTAGTTTTCACTGTAATGTGTTTACGGAGTGTCTGTCAGGAATCTCTGCGATGGTGCGTCAGATGTAGCTAACAATGTTGTAATTCTACATGCACAAACATCTCACTTCTCGGAGGAGACTGCAGGGTGCCTTTCACCTTCAGCCTATCCGATTGTGGAAGGTCGCCAGCGCCTTCCTTCAGCCCCTCTTTGAACACGGTAATGCGCTCAGAGAATGCGTTTACGATGCATCCCGGGTCACTTTTAAATACCCAGAGACGTCACCATTATTACAACTAGGGCTGGCATAATTCACGCAATTTTTGATATACGTCCGGCTCGAAGAAAGAACAAGGAATGAGAGAGAGAGAGAGAGAGAGAGAGAGAGAGAGAGAGAGAGAGAGAGAGAGAGGGCAGAGACAGACAGACAGATAAATAGAAAGGAAAGAACGAAAGACATAGAGACAGATATAAAGGAAAGACAGACAGGAAGACAGACAGAAGGAAAAGACGCAAACAAAGGCAGACAGACAGGCAATAAGAAAAGAAAGACAAACAGAACCAAAGCGCAATTAGGCCTACAAAAATGCCTTCATAATGCTAATTAATTTGTTCCACATATTTAATTAAGAAATGAGGCATGATTAATCACATTTTCCCTGCTCGAGTCTCCCCAACGATGACGTAGCAACAGCGAGAAAACCAGTAGTCAGTAATTATTATGCATAATATTTTGTCTTCCGATGATGACTTTGTTTGTATCCTATCCTATCCTATCCTGTCCCGTAACCCGGAGGTCGTAGGGGCACCAATTGCAACGTGAAGCGATAGTTATTAATTAGAAAAGTAGACTATATGTTTTCCGATACTCTGTCTCTCTCTATCTCTGTCTCTCTCTCTTTCTGCCTCTCTCTCTCTCTCCATCTCGCTCTTTGTTATCTGTCTTTCTCTCCCTCTCTCTCCATCTCCCTCCCTCTCTCTCTCTCTCTCTCTCTCTCTCACCCACACACACAAACTCACTCCACTAAATAATTGTTGTAATATGATTTTGTGGTTAATAACTGTTTTGAGACATTTATTTTGTAGTTTAAAATACATACGTTATTGCTGATCGTGTTTTGTTAAATGTTGACGTTGCTGTCTTGTTCTTAATCCTGTAGGTGTTGCTATTGGTTTTTGTCTTTGCAGTTAGTTTTTCCTGCTGTTTCACAAAACTTCACAAGCATAATCCAATAATAATATCAATAAATTGCGATGCAAAAAAAAACATCGATCATTTACCTTTTTCACAATGGCAGGCTATGGCTATACTGCGATGAATGAATTTCACCCGTCACCTGCGTAGTCTTCTGAGATAGATCTTTCAGCGTGTCCATCTCGGGTGAGGGTTTAACAAAGACTGACTTACCTTAACGCTGTGGTCAGCTAAAGCGCGCGATATCCCAAGAATCTTTGCGCTCTCATGGGGGATGACGGATATAGGTCAGCTGGATTATGACACGGCCTACCTAATGAAGATTTAGCCTACATATACTTAGAACAATCCTGACTTTTGTCGTCTTCTAGGCATCGACTTTTAAGTTACAAAGGTCAAAGAAGGATGAATGTTTAAGGCGAGAAGCCTTACTGCAGTGTCCAAACTCGCCTCTTGTGACAGTCGCTATCTTTATTTTCATTGCTTTTATTTTTTATGTTGCTATTTTTTGCTGTTTGTTCTTGTTGATGTCGCTGTTTGTTGTTGTTGTTGATGGTGTTGCTGTAGGTGTTGGTGTTGTTTTTGTCGTGTTCATTGACTGTTGTTGCTGTAGTTGCCAGAAAGTCAACCTCTTACCATTTTTTTCTGAGCCTGATCAAAACAAACGTCTAAATTCCTCCTAAAAATCAGAGCTCTCAACTTACTAATCTGATAATTTGCAGGTGTTCGCTACACCAAAGCGTATCGCTTGACTACCTCTCTCCCCCCCCTACCTTCCCTCCATCTCCCCTCTCTTTCTTCCCCATCCTCCTTTCCCTTCTCCTCCATATCAGCTTTCAACCTTTTTTTTTTGTTTGGAGAAAACTCGTATCCAGAATTATTAGTACTAGTCTTGTAGACAGATGTTGTCTAGTATCACATATGAGAGTAAAGGTTACTTTAAATTACATAATTATTTCTTTAGGTCCAGCGGAGAATAAAGGTTAAATGTAATGAATACCTGAATAAGTCAATAAATAAGTAAATTAATACATACATACATGCATGCATGCATGCATACATACATACATACATACATACATACATACATACATACATACATACATACATACATACATACATACATACATGTAGTCGGCGTGTTTTCCACAATATTTGGGTTTGCACTGTACTGGAAACCTATTCCTTATTCACAACAAGGATACAGATTTTAGGCGGGAGCCTAATCTTACAATCGTTCCTCGTAAATCACAATCACATTCTGGATGCGATATTCAGTCATACTTGACAACGACAAAACAAATAGCTATAATGAATCGACACAAAACTAAGATTTGCTTTGAAGGTGTTGGTATCCTGCGGAGAGAAAGTGGTAATAATTCCAGACAGTTGGTCCAAAGACAGAAAAAGAAACAAAACAAAAACAGAGGACAGTTTGTGGCGGGTATCCTGAGGTGTGTGTCAGATGAAGAGCTCAAGTTCCGAGAGTGGGTGTAGCGTTGGACATTATTGGCAAGGTATGAAAGAGCGAAGCCATGGAGACGCTTGTAACAGAAAAGGCAGGTTTTGTAAAGAATTCTTTGCGGTATGGGGAGCCAATGGAGTGAGCGAAGAAGTGGAGTGATGTGGTCAGATTTGTTTTTCTTTTTTTGGAGAATGAGGCGAGCTGCAGCGTTTTAAAACTCGTTGTAGATGGTGGATGGAAGAAGGAGAGAGAGAGAGAGAGAGAGAGAGAGAGAGAGAGAGAGAGAGAGAGACAGACAGACAGACAGACAGACAGACAGACAGACAACGACAGAGAAAGACAGAGAGATATGGGAGCATAAGAAAGAGTCAGTGTGAGCGTGTGTCTGCGTGCTGTGCGTCTGCGTGTATAGAAAAACAGAGAGAGAGAGAGAGGGTGTGAGGGTAGTGGAGAGCGAATAGCAAGCCAGCAGGAGGGGGAAACAAAACAAGTCATTTGGGGAAGGTTGAGTGCGACGCTCACTCACCTGTTTGTATCAGCAACGTGCTTTTACTTATCTATACCTGCCTTGCCTGCCTGGGCCTGCCTTTCGCCCTCTGGCACCAGACTATCTTAACTCACATCCTGTACAGCGCTGGTTATGTGCAGGACGTCGAAGACAGTAACTTACACACTGCACAACTCTCCATGCTCATTGCCGCGTCCTCGTGCCATCCAGAAAACTCGCTCCTGAGACTCGTAGTTAAAACCAACGAAAATATGCTTATAAACACCTATGGATAGCAGAATTGTGGGCCTGTACTTAGTACAGCCGAACTTCCGATAGATTCCAGTCTGAAGCTTCTTCCCTTCGCAAAAACGCAGTCGCCCGTCAGTGGACAAGCAGAATCTCTCTCTCTCTCTCTCTCTCTCTCTCTCTCTCTCTCTCTCTCTCTCTCTCTCTCTCTGTCTCTCTCTCCCTCCCTCCCTCTCTCCCTCTCTCTCCATCTCTTCCCCTCTCCATTCATCTCTCCCTCTCTCTCTCTCTCTCTCTCTCTCTCTCTCTCTCTCTCTCTCTCTCTCTCTCCTACGGGCACCTGTGAATTCTCCTCTGGCAAAACAAGACGAGTCGTAATCACCGCCAACTGCGGCGTGGCGTTTCCATGCGCCTTGGCTTTTGTCTTTCTGCGAATTAATTAAAACCCTGCCATCAAACCCGTCTTTTCTGCCATTAAGCTCTGTTCTGTCAGTAAAGCCCTTTATTTATATAGAGCGGGTACAGCTTTACAAAAAATCTACCCAAAGCGATGTCCATCCATGCACACTCGAAAATAATCTGATGAAGTCTTGTTCGGAACCACGTCATCCATTGTATCCATGTAGATATCACCTATACTTGTGAGCCACCGAGATTTGATTTTTGTTCAAATACCCCTTGGGGTCATGAGCAATCTTGCCACTGTAGATTGTTCTAACCTATAAAGGGAAAAGTGAAAGCCACAGTTGAAAACCTGTCTTGACTTTGTAGGCAAGACAGATTCACTGCGGCAACAGTACTCCCGTTGGGGTGCCGGGGGTTTCAGTATAAATAGTATCCCCACTTTCTGGAAATTTAGTGCTTTAAATTCCCACTGTCGCTGTCTTCCTCATTTACTCTTTCCCATTCCTGCTCTGTCCTATCACTCTGCTATACTATCTTCTTCTTCGCTAGATCAATGACCTACCTTTTTTCTTGAAAACTCTTCCTGGACAAGACTCCTTGTTTGTGTATGAGGTCTGTTGGATCAGCTTGGGAGTGTTGGACGCTTTCTGCCGGGTGGTCACTAGGGCTTCCTATGATGTTATTATTTAGCAATATAGGCATTTTATATGTATATGTTTTGTTGATAATTTATAATGATGTTTGTATTCTATTTTGTTTTTGTAACCGGGGGTTCGAGTAGTTGGGGTAAAGCCTCAGCCGTCCCCTGCGTGGGATGTCTTTATTGTAAAGTGACTGGCCAGTGGAGGGCATTCAATTTTCCCACTAGGGTTGTTTCAGCAGATCTTTTATGCGGATCGGGGGTTGTCCGGTCCTGATTTGGCTCGGAAGAGTCCGCTGGACCTAAAGCAACAATCAATCAATCAATCAATTTCTGTTCAGTTTTGAAGACTGAATAACAATGAAGTTAAACGTCCTCATCCATCATTGACGATATGGCAGAAAGAAATATAACTATCCCACAGAAGAGTAGGTAGGGACCTAAATCGGCACTCAAATACCAGAGCAATCATGCTGCATGTTGTGCATGGCCAAAAGTTACTTTTCTAATATAATTTTGGGGACGACTATCCTATCCTATCCTATCCTATTCTGTCCCGTAACTCCCGAAAATCGTTGGGGCACCACAGATGATCGTTTAACCAGCGTACTCCATCTTTCTCTGTCCTGAGCAACCCCTCATTGCTTCGCTCAGTGTCAAGCCAATCCCTTCTCGAATGTTGTCCTCCCATTTCTTTTTCGGTCTCCCTCTTCTTCTGCCTCCTTGCATCGTGCCTTGCAGGAAGGTCTTTGCAAGGCCTGATGCTCTGGTGACGTGGCCATACCATCGGAGTTTCCGTTTCTTCCCCACTGTGAACAGGTCACCGTGTTGTCCAATGGTTTGTGTGATGGTCTGTCGGACTTCGTCGTTGGTGATGTGCTGGGTATAGGAAATCTTCTGTAGCGCCTCATCTCCATGCTTTGTATTCTTCGTTGTAGATCTGCTGTGAGGGTCCATGTTTCGCAAGCGTATAGGAAGATGGAGATGACAAGGGAGCGCAGCAGCCTTTCCTGACTGATGATCCTGTCTTTCCAAATGGGCTTCAACCTGACCAGGGCAGCAGTTGTTTGTGCGATCCAGGAGAGGACATCCTGTCGGGCCCATTGTCTGATACAATGGCTCCTAAATATTTGAAGCTATGCACTGTGTTGAGGGATTGGCCTTGGACTTTGATGTCCATGTTGATGCCATTTGGGACGACTAAGACTTGTTATGTCTTCTGTCCTATGTCTTCAAATGGCCACTATTATCTTGCCCACCCCGGGTTTGGAACCTGGGTCATCGGTATGCCAGGCCAGCGCTGTCCCACTGAGCTACAGCAGTGGGAATTTGATTCTTAAAGAGTGCTCATATCCCACAAATAATAAGCTAAAAGCTTGTACTGTGGTCACAAGCATGCAAGAATAGCTTAGATCCGAAAAGTAGGCGCCTTAAAAGCATTATTATTATTATTATTATTATTATTATTATTATTATTATTATTATTATTATTATTATTATTATTATTATTATTATTATTATTATTATTATTATTATTATCATTATTATAGTTTGACTTATATCGGGATGGATACGAACTTTTAATATTTAACTGTTAACGGATGGGTGATTCAGTGTACATCCGGTAAAACTACTTCCTAATGAAAAGTAATTAGCTAAATGAGCTATTCGTCCTTACAATCCGTTTTCATTCATTAATTCAAGGTGTGGAAAAAACATTTTTTTCTCCTCGTTGTTGTTGTTGTTGCTGCTGTTGTTGTTGTTGTTGTTGTTGTTGTTGTTCTTCTTCTTCTTCTTCTTCTTCTTCTTCTTCTTCTTCTTCTTCTTCTTCTTCTTCTTCTTCTTCTTCTTCTTCTTCGTCGTCGTCGTCGTCGTCGTCGTTGTCGCCGTCATCGTAGTCGTCGTACCTTCTTCTTCTTCTTCTTCTTCTTCTTCTTCTTCTTCTTCGTCATCGTCGTCGTCGTGTCGTCGTCGTCGTGTCGTTGTCGTCGTCGTTGTCGTGGTCGTCGTCGTAGTCATCGTCGCCGCATTATCATCGTCGCCGTATCTTCTTCTTCTTCTTCTTCTTCTTCTTCTTCATCATCATCATCATCATCATCATCATCATCATCATCATCATCATCATCATCATCATCATCATCATCATCATCTCATCTTCTTCTTCTTCTTCTTCTTCTTCTTCTTCTTCTTCTTCTTCTTCTTCTTCTTCTTCATCACCATCATCATCATCATTATCATCATCTTCTTCTCCTTCTCCTTCTTGTTTTTGTTGTTGTTGTTGTTGTTGTTGTTGTTGTTGTTGTTGTTGTTCTTCTTCTTCTTCTTCTTCTTCTCTTCTTCTTCTTCTTCTTCTTCTTCGTCTTCGTCTTCGTCGTCGTCGTCGTCGTTGTCGTCGTTGTCGTGGTCGTCGTCGTAGTCATCGCCGTCGCCGTATCTTCTTCTTCTTCTTCTTCTTCTTCTTCTTCTTCTTCTTCTTCTTCTTCTTCTTCTTCTTCTTCTTCATCATCATCATCATCATCATCATCATCATCATCATTATCTTCTTCTTCTTCTTCTTCTTCTTCTTCTTCTTCTTCTTCTCCTCCTCCTCCTCCTCCTCCTCCTCCTCGTTGTTTTAATCTGAGGGCCGGCGTGTGGTTATACGTACCTGTTGTCGAAGTCACCTGAGAAGCCAGGTAAAACCAGCCTCAATCTCTGCCTCTACAGCCTTATTCAGCGTGAAACAGGCGTAAGACGCACATCGTCTTCAACAACTCAAACCAGGACGCTATGGGATGAGATGAGGAGGGGGCAGAGAACTGTGAAGAAAATTCCAGACTTCCTTTTTTTGTTTCCCCCCAAAAAATATTCAAAGCAATACGTGACGATAAACTGAATAACCAGGGGGTTGCCGTGGGTTGGAATGGGATAAGGGTGGTATGCCTAATACTGTGTGTCATAGATTTAAACACAAACGGTACCGGGAAGATGGGAGGGATGCATGTAGTGGTAATGCATGCATGGTGAGATACGTTGCACTAATGTGCGTAAGACGTGTAATTTGCCCCGATACTGCTACCTCAGAAAGTGGTGGGCTTTGAGCCTTTCTGGAAGGTAGAACTTTGGAAGGGGTACTCGGGAGGGGGTAGGGAGGGGGGTGGCGGGGGTAGTGGCGCAGAGTGGTGGGTGAATAGCAAGAGCTGTCTGCTGTAAGACGCACATTTGACTTGGGCAGGCCGGTGTGTGCACAACCGGTGTCAGTTGAGGGCGTTTTAGCAAGGTAAGGAACCCACTCACCTTTGCAATGTTTCTGCTTGCTTGTGTCCGGCCAGTTGTATGGAGGCCATGGATATAAGTTCTGCCGTTGTTGTTTTTGTTGTTGTTGTTGCTGTTGTTGTTGTTGTTCTTATTATTATTCTACTTTCTTTCTCCCTTTCTTTCTTTCTTTCTTTCTTTCTTCTTCTCCTGTTTCTTTATTTATTGTAGGCTTATACATGTGTACGCTAACCTTTGTGTTGTCTTCTTAATATGTTAACAGTACTGTGCATCACACACAAATATCCTTGTGCAAATGGGGACAATAAAGATTCGTTATTCGTTATTCCTCCTTCTTGTCCGACCAAATCGGTTGACTATTGTGCTTCGGTAAATGTATATTGTAAACTCTCCCCACCATATCCTTGCGGTAAAAAAAAAAAAGAAATTCTGAAGTTCTTCTGCCTGGGTTTATCATAATCTATCCAACCCTGCGTTGCTATACAGTTTTTTGCTAATGTAAAAGTTTCTTGGTTATTATAATAAATCGTTCTCGAAATCACAAAGCACGCGTTTTGCTAGTTTAACGGAATATTAGAGATTCTGTTTAGCAGTTTGTTTCTACAGAATGTGTGTAAATCTAAATGTTTGTTTTTTTACATGATCTGTACTGTGTTTATATAACGCACTTACTACCTTAAAGAACTACTTAAGGCACTAGGCGAAATCAGGATCTCTACTGCTAATTTCTTCCAAGAATGCCAATTTGCCACGATGAAATATCCTGTCGTTCTGTCGGTGTTCGACAAGCTTAATAAAAGGTACACACATGTATGTCGATCAAGCAACTAGCGAGTTGGCGTCTTGGGCGGGTTAGAGTTCTATCATGAGCTGGAGATTGCTGTATACAGAAACATTTTTTTTTAAAAATATTATTTACTTTATTTTATTTTACTTTAGTTTTCATTTTGTCATACGTCAGCGTTTATTTGTAACTCGCGGAAAGTTGAAAGATAACCGATCAGTACAATCTATACAATCTATCCGATCTATACAACAACAAAAAATTCGGAAGATGTCCGATCAGTGAGTCAACATTTATTAATTTATTAATTTATTTATTTATTCTTATATTGCGATTTTCCAGCTCGAGATCGACTCAAGGCGCTGGCAGATATACAGGATCTAACTCAAACAGCCCGAGGCGCCCTCTCCATTCTAAATTTATGTTTGGCCTGACAGGTTGGTTATGACAGAATGTCAGATTTGACGACTTGATGTTTGACTATGACGTTGAACAGCGACGATGACGTCACTTATGTCGCTACATGGTTTAATAATGATGTGACGTCATATATTCGAGGCATGTTTTTGTGTCGGGAGTCATTGTGGATTAGGTGCGCCTGATCTGACGCCTTTCAACGTAGGCTACTGGGAAAACGCAACCTGCTGCCGAAATGGAGGCTGCTACTAGATGCATACAAACAATCATGTACTTTTAGTGCGTAAACATACACAGAGGGAGCTTCCACTAGTCGCCAATGCCGAAGTTTCAAAAGCCGAGCAAAAGGATGCGGGTTCAATCCCGGCCGGGGACGAACTACTTAACTTAGATATTAGACAGGCCATTGAGGGTTTTCTCTGGGTACTCCGGCTTCCTCCTTCCCTTAATGATGATATTGGGTGCCAATAAATGTCCAAAGCACAAAACTGTTTCTCTTTCTGTCGTCTAATAGCGATCTCCCAACCTTTACACCGCATGTTTGAGTGAATGAACGTGTGGGTGTAAGAGTGTGTGTATGTGAGTGTATAGGCTTTTACAGATCGCCGCGCTTGGAGTCTGATTTAGGAAAAAAATTCTTACATAGAATTCATTATTATCATGGTTGTTATTATTATTATTTTTTCTTTTAATTATTATTGAGGATTTTTATAGCGCACTTATCTCGCCGTACTTGACCAGACTCTTGGCGCTGGCCGATACAGGATCTAACTCAAACTGCCCGAGATTATTATTATTATTATTATTATTATTATTATTATTATTATTATTATTATTATTATTATATTATTATTATTATTATTATTATTATTATCATCATCATCATCATCATCATAATCGTTACTTTTTTATTATTATTATTATTATTATTATTATTATTATTATTATTATTATTATTATTATTATTATTATTATTAAGCTTATTCATTGTAGCGGAAATTCATGACCAATTAAGTCTTCATCACTGTAGCAAATTATGCACGCCCTTGTGCATGTGTCACCACTAATCGACATGTCTTCTAGACTTGGAATATCTTTCCAGGTCATAAGCCTGACACACACCAGTACAATCGATAAAACGTGCCTAGAACCGTGAAGCCCAGAATGGATGCACACCTGTCTGACAGAGTGCTCGTTCCTGACTCCGTGCTTGCAAAGCATGCCGGTCGCGTGACGACACATCTTGGCATACCGAAACCAATTGTTGGCAGTGTCTTGGCTAGAGCATCCGAGTTAGCGAGGGTGGAGAAAGGAACTGGGGGGGGGGGGGGAGAGAAGAGGGAGGTGATTTGTGGCTAATGGAAAGGAGGGGAGATAAACCAAGCTACGCATTTAAAGAAGCTTATCAAGTAAACGAATAAGAGGTATTGTTTAGTGTTAAAAAAAAAAAGTAATGGGACGCACTTTGACCATGTCTCCTTAATAGACCCTTTTATCATTCACAGTGAGTGTAGCCCCACTGAAAAAAATAAACTTACAATTTTAAAAAAATAACTCTTTCGAAAAGATCGTTATTATTTTAGGTGGAATAAATTCCGTAGGTTGCTGCCGCTGGCTAGTCAGCCAACATTCTGGAGCTAAAAATAGCAGTTACCAAAGCCGGTAAGAGACAGAACCCGTAAAAACAATTGCTCGTAAGGTTTTACCTGTTAGGTTGATTAAACAGACCCTACCCTACCCCAAGACACCAAAGACACGCTCTTCAGTTTTGTTGTTCACTTAGAAACTAGGTCAAAGGTCAGAAAACGATGAAATTCGATGTACCGTTAATCAGGGGAAATCACTCCCAGCTAGACCCCAAATTGAAGAGTCAAACTTTGGCTGTCGGTTTGAGCAAGGAACGCGCACTTTATCATTTTGTAATGTGATAACAAAGCGAAGTTTAGAGTCAACCCCTTTTCACCTTGGAATTGGGGCCTTTAAAAAGAAAATGGCTGCGTTAATGATTTTGTCCTATGCACAACCCGTACGTTGTTTGTCTCTCAATAGACAACAGCTTGAGTAGCCTACGCTTGGTAAAAGCTTTTCTCTGTTATTAAGTTACTTTGGGTTTGTTTAAGTTTGAAATGGTGAATGAAAACTTTTCTTGTCCAAGACATTGGTGTAGAATAATTAATAAACTAAGAGTAAATTCATGGAACATCAAGTTTTCAAAAGATGTAGTTTGTACTTGTTTACAACCAATATCTGTTAAACATCTGTTATATGAATGTCCTATTTTGGTTATGTTATATAAAGAAAAGAATATCGATGTAAATAGTCAAGAATCGATTGACATTTTGTTGCATAGTCCAGTAATGATAGATATTGCCCGAATAATTTACACGTTTGCAGTTAGCAAACTTTTGTAGTAATGTTAGATATTTTGTATGATTATAGTTAAACTTTAAATTGTTATATTATATGTTTGTGTACATGCGTGAGAATGACTGTATGGTCTAAAATCACATATGTGAAAAGACGATAAAATAAATTATTAAATTGAAATTGAATTTGAAATGGTGAACTGTGTTTTATGATGGCACAGTAGGCTGACGCCGTATTGCCGTGGTCTGGGAACACGCTAGTAATGTTTCATGTTAACGTTTAGCAAAACTGGGCGGGATTAGTACCTAGATGTGTGACCGCACTTTGAAGGCAAACTACCAAACCACACACACGCATACACACACAACACACACGCATACACACACAACACACAGAGAGAGAGAGAGAGAGAGAGAGAGAGAGGAGAGAGAGTGAAACAAGCGCACAACACACCCCCAATCCACCCAGTTGTCAATGGGTACCTGGATCTGTTCACGTTAGAACCTGGGAAGGTAAAGCAGCAAGGGAGAGGAGTTAAGCACCGCCCTCATAAAGCTGGCCTAGAGAAAAGAGAGGTTTCAAATGCCTCTCTCCCCTGCGACCGAAATATTACGGGAACACCTACAGTAGGCTGTTTTGTGGGGCATTACGTACAGTTCTACTTTTCTTCCCTTATATTTTTGAAAGGGGCCTGTTTTTGTTTGGTAACAAATGACTTTATACCTTCTGTTGTCATTTTCCATTTTTAGCCAGGCTCCACGGCTAAGGATATAAATGTCTCTTTTAATGCACCCCCTCTCCCCTCCTTCTCTCTCGTTCCCATTGACGAATAAAGGCCAAACGTCCAGTAAAAACAATAGTCTCAGATGGCGTTAAACCCAGAAGAAAAGAAGAATGAGTTTGTCAGCTGCCAACAGGTAAGGCTACAGGTCTGAGTGTGAAGAAAGGAAAGTTTGTTTTTGTTTTGGGTGAAGAGATGACAGGAAGTAACGGCTGCCACCTGCGACAACCATGTCAGCAATTTCCTGAAGGAAATGACGTCTTGCATGGCAATGAGTTGAAGTGTTTGGGGCTGACAAATACTTGTTGAGCAGACGGGCCTTGTTGAACGTTATTTGTTGTTTGTTTGCTGTTTGTTTTTGTAGAATGTCAGCATTGATTGATTTCTTGTTTTGTTCTACTGTTTGGTTGATTGTTGAAGTCTCTTATACTGCTGATACCCATGGCACTATAGCTTTTCCGGTGTATTTAACGATTTACATTTTTATAGAGCGTTTATTTGATAAACAGTGCAATTCAAAGCATGAGTATGGTTGGATGTTTATACCAGAACGTCGATAGCAGCGTTGTTATTGCGTCAGACGAAATGCCAAGTACACAAAGTAAAATAAACACCTAACAAACAAACAAACGAATATACAAACAAGTAAGCAAATAATTCCATCCATTATTGTGATGAAGATGATGATGATGATGATGAAGAGGAGGAGGAGGAGGAATAATAATTATTATGCTCCAAAGACCTGACTGCGCTCTGAGACCTCTTCAGAATAAGCGGGAGAATGCACTGGGAAGACGTGTCTTAATTAAAGAGACTACTCGTTAATCTTCTGGCGAGACAGTCAACCTATCATATCCTATCCTGTCCCGTAACCAGGAGGTCGTAGGGGCACCACAAATGATCGTTTAACCAGCATACTCCATCTTTCTCTGTCCTCAGCAGCTCTGATGGCTTCGCTCAGTGTCAAACCAGTCCATTCTCGAATGTTGTCATCCCACCTCTTTTTCGGTCTCCCTCTTCTTCTACCTCCTTGCACTGTGCCTTGCAGAGTGGTCTTTGCAAGGCCTGATGATCTGGTGACGTGGCCATACCATCGGAGTTTCTGTTTCTTCACCACTGTGAGAGATCATCGTGTTGTCCAATGGCTTGTGTGATGGTCTGTCGGACTTCGTCGTTGGTGAACGTGTTGGGTATAGGAAATGCCCAGAAGTCTTCTGTAGCATCTCATCTCCATGCTTTGTATTCTTCGTTGAAGATCTGCTGTGAGGGTCCATGCTTCGCAAGCATATAGGAAGATGGAGATGACAAGGTTCAGATTCTTCTTATTTTCTGACTTCAGCTAACACTGTAGGGAATCGTCATAAGTAGGATTATTTGGAGATTTTGGCGAACATTTGAGACATCATTGCTTCAAGATTAAAGATTTAATTCCATTACTTTGCCCCTTTTGTGGTGTTGAGGATACAGGAAAACGTAAGCACAACAATCATAATTACGTTTTAAAAAATTGCAATATCATTACGTAAATTCCAACTTTATCATTCGAAACAATTAGTTTGACCATTAGTGTAAATATTATTAGCGAGAGAGGGGTACTCTGAAAATCGTGGTTTTGTATTCTGTTGTGCAGCTGCAAATATCTTCAGCTTAATGTTGTTTGTGTGTGGGTGTGTATGTGTGTGTGTGTGTGAGTGTGGGCATGTATGTGTGTGTTTGTGTGATTGTGTGTGTATGTGTGTGTGTTTATGTGTGTATGTGATTGTGTGTATGATTGTGTGTGTTTGTGTTTATTTGTTAAAGGCTAAATGCGTAAGTCATTGTACTCGGTGCCGCCCTCTGGCAAACTCCAATAATGATTGTGTTGTTGTTGTTTGTTATCTTAATTTCTCCTCTGGTGTATAGTTGGCGTCGGTACGAAGTTTTTGTCGTCATAAAGTCCCGACTTCAATGAAACCGATTGTCTGCAGTGAATGTGTACGTAGATGAACCAAGATGTAGGCCTATGATTTAAAAGCACACATACTCGCGTCAAACACATGCATGCGCGCACTCACATACTGAACGTAGACCACAGCGGAACACAGACAAACATACGCGCGTGATCATCGAAGCACACAGATTGTTTGCGCGCACATGCAGAGAGAGAGAGAGAGAGAGAGAGAGAGAGAGAGAGAGAGAAAGAGAGAGAGAGAGAGAGAGAGAGAGAGAGAGGTGGGGAGCGGGGGGAAAAGAGAGAGAGGGAGGGATGGAGACCTAGGGGAAGACAAACATACACAAACACACATACACACACACGCATACACACATATAATACACACACGCATACACACGCGCGCGCAATAATTATTTTGGCGAGGACGAGAAGTCAATGACTCATTCTGTGAGAACGTAATAAGCCACAGCTAAAGCTGAACTAAAAGACTTCATCACTCATTATCAATATAATAAATGACAACAGTGTTGTCGTGTTTGTTGTTGTTGTTGTTGTTGTAAAAGAATTTGATTTTTTCATTTGTCTGAGAATTAAAAAGAACGCTGTTTACTTTTGTTTGGGCAATATTTTATTATTTTCTGCAGCTTCAAGTTTTAGGGGAGTGTGTGGGGGGGGGGGGCAGTACGGGGTGGGGGGGGAAGGAGAGGAAGGGGGAATGTGAGGGTGATTTCGGGTACGGTAATTTTAGATAGTTTAATTAATTTTTCTTTATAGATGAAAGCTCTTCAGTTTCGCCGGATGTGCTGAACTGATGAACTGCGGCTGAGCTGACCTCACAGCACTACGGCCATACTGGGGAAGCTTACTCTAAATCCGACATTTGAAAACACTGCCAGGAAAAGCCTTAGGGGTTAGGCAGACGTTCCTGATCACTCCGTTATCAAATGCAGTATGGCATCTATTAATAGCTCGGCTATACTATTAAATAGTATTGCAGTTCCGCTGCCTAAGGGGAAACAACTTCTAGGATTTTACAAACTTTTGAACACTTCCCGGAGGCGGTTTTTATGAACGGAGAAAACGAAGCGAGTTAAAAAAAAAAAAAAAAAAGATATACTCAACACAACTTTTGCCACTCTCCCCCGGCCCCTGTGCTCCACCCCCGCCCCCTTCAAATGCCGCTTTATGACACTCCAATACATGTTAGATGCTGTCATAGACACGTGCATAACTAGTATGTATAATCCTAGAGTTATCGTAACGCTCTCTTATGCAGCGCTACAATCCAAGATTATATATATATATTGCATGGCCAGTGCGCTGAATTTGAACCCACGTTGTGGGCGCCATATAACATGCTGCATAGACTAATTTTACGTCTTCGATACTCTGGAGTTCCCTGTGGAACCAAAGTTAGAGTGTGCTACCTCACTTTGGGAAGATTTATGTCAGCAGTTGTGTGGTCCCAGGGAGCAAAGGAGGGAGGGAGGGAGGGGGAGAGAGACGGGGAAAAAGAGGTCGGGTGGCTTAGGCTTACTTACTGTGGGTGTAGGTGAGTGCAAGAGGGCAGCTTCAGTTAGAGTCTGCATCGGCCAACCCGCTCAGCAGCTCGAGCATAAAAACGTTATATAAGAATAATAAGTGTTTAGATGTTTTTCATCAACAATTTAATAATTTTTTTTGGGGGGGTGGTGGTGGTGGTGGAGGGGGTAACGCTTTATTGTCCCTTTTTATCGGGAAATTCTGGGCCGCCTCCCTTGGGGAAGGCGTAGTCGCAGCCTGTGGCGCGCCCAAACTCAACCTACTGAATATTAGTTGTTGTGTTGTTGTTGTTTTTTTTTTTATTTGCTGGGGAGCAAACCGGAGTACCCGGAGAAAACCACCAAGACGTTGCCAGAGTCAAAAGTTAATAATATTCGGAGAAACATAACACCCAGATGCTGGATCGATCCCACACCTGTCAGGCGCCATTGGTTTCTGGCCTGTGGACAAGTCGAGTTAGTCCCGCCTTAGCCCACTTATCTCCCCCCCCCCCACCCCCTCCTATCCTCGCTCTTTCTCCACCGGCCCTCCTCTCTCTCTCTCTCTCTCTCTCTCTCTCTCTCTCTCTCTCTCTCTCTCCCTCTCTCTCTTTCTTTCTTTTTCTCTCTCTTCTATTCTCTTTAGATCTGTTTGTTCATCTTCCCCTTCTTCTGTTCGTCGTCCTCCTTCCCCTTCATAGTCTTCCTCTTCTTCCTCTTTTTCTTCCTCCTCCTCCTCCTGCCCTTCCACACTCCAGCTCTGTGAGCAGTTTTACTGATTCCTGTCGCCCTTATCATTTATCAGTGTTGGGAGGTGTTGGGGGTAAGGTGGAGTACAGAAGGAATGTGTTGTTTTCTTTTTCGATACTTTCACTCTCTCCGCTTGCTCCGAATTTGTCGGTGGGCTACGTGACGACAGCAGCACAGGTAAATGATACAGACAGTCTCAAGAAATTAACGATACATTAGCTCAGGTGTTTATGCTTAACCGGTGTATCATCATCATGCCTGTCTACGTATTAAAATGGGTACGTCATGATTCACAATAAAAGATGTGTGGCGAGTGTCAGAAATCTATCAAGTGTAGATGTTGCGCGTAAGCGTGTGCTTTCATCTTGAAGGCGTCTTCCATGTTTAGAGGAGATGAGCATCGTTCTTAAAAAGCTGGCCGTGAAAGAAGTCCTGTCTCCCCTATTCGTCACCCATGCGGGTGAATTTCTTGCTGCTTTCTCAGCGAAAGCATGGAAGCTGCAAGTGCGGCGCCACCCAGAACTAGGGGAACATGGGACTTAGAGTACATGTAAATGCAGGGTGGAATATTGGTGTATCTTGCACTCGCCCCTGTTGGACATGACGCGGGGGACATATGATGCGGTGGAATACATGTGTACGTAGACTAGACCTCAGTTTGTACTCTCATCCGAATCAGGAGTTAGGTGATCGACCTGATAAGTTTCAAACCTAAGTTGTTGTTTTTTCGCCCCACCTGCGAGAATCGAATCCACGACTTTTCGTTAAATTGGCGCGAGTAACTTCAGCTAGACCAGAGGGCAACCGCCACCCGAACAGGGCCAGATAAAGCTCATACCTAAGTTAACAATTTTGCCCCCTTTCGATCGGCATTAGTGACGTTGGCATTGCAGAGCAGCGTGCTACCTCGACGCGACCAAGCCACACTTTAGGTTTTTTTGTCTGATGCAGTTGGCGCTTACATGTGTACACGTCCTGAGCGGTAAGCCCCCAAGTTTGTTTTTGTCTTCACCTGTAATTCTGTCTGGCCCGCCTCAAGGCTCAGTGCTAAGTCTGCATCTTTTCTCCTTTTACATCTTACGGGTGGTTTTTCTTTGCCAAGACACATGACTCAGTACCCCATAGACCTCCATGCCTTTTCCGAACTCAAACCGCCGCCTCTCTCTGTGTATGTCTGTCTGTGTCTCTGTCTGTCTCTTTCTGTCTTTCTCTCTCTTTCTCTTTCTGTCACAAAACTCTCCACCCTACCCCAAACTGCATGGACTCTCTCTCTCTCTCTTTCTTTCTTTCTCTCTCTCTCTCTCTCTCTCTCTCTCTCTCTCTCTCTCTCTCTCTCTCTCTCTTTCTCTCTCTCTTTTAGTTTCTCTCTTTCTCTGTCTCTATCTCTCCCTCTCTCTCTCTTAGTTGCTTTCTGAAGTTTCATACATTTTACAACTGCAGTATGTACCACAGAAGCTGCTATTATCCCACAAGTCCCTGGCTTTACGTCTATCTATCTTCTTGTTCAAACAAAACACATTCCGTTTTCCTTCTTTTCTTCCAACAGCGCCAGCTTTGCAAGATCAGATAGGAAACTTCTGTGTGACACTGGTACTCAATGCTGATCATAGACCTGTCACACTGTTGTGGAGCTAGCGTTTGATGTTTTAGGCGTATAAAACGGTATAGAATCAATAAACTGAAAGCCAGATTTCACAGATACGGATGAGAGTATAAACTGAGGGCTAGTCCGTGCTCGCAGGGATTGAAACGCAGGGACTTGACACTCATGTCCTAGACGGAAGAACGCCAGCTGTACTCCAATATACATAGCAAGCATTGGTCTCTTCTCACCCACCCCCAGTGGCCCAGGATTGTGCTCAGTTGTCTGAGGCCAAGCACCTAAAGCAGCAAATGGGAGCCTCGTGAGTTCGAACCTTGTTTATTTACATTGCACAGCGGAAATGTCTTTGGTGTTGTTTATATTCCACAGCTGTTGAATCACCTTCGGTAGCTTGGGAATATACTCCATAGGATTTCCTTGTGTACATAGTTGTAAATAGTTGTACCCTTACTGTTCTGTCTTTTGGTGTATTGTAGCAAAAGCAATGTTTTATCGAGTGCATGTATTTATATGTAATGATTATGTAAAGCGTGGTGAGTCTGGTCATAGGCTGGAGTACCCGCTATATAAAAATCCGTTATTATTATTATTATTATTTTTCTTGAGTGAGATCCTGATCGGTCTGAGCCCTGAATGGCTCCGGAACTGGAAAAGCGTCGATATAAAAACGATTAAATAAATAAAATAAAAACTAATTGAACGTCATAATTTGACATTTTTATATAGAACTGTTAGCCACGTCACCAGATCATCAGGTCTTGCAAAGACCATCCTGCAAGGCACAGGGCAAGGATATAGAAAAAGAGGGCGACCGAAAAAGAGGTGGGAGGACAACATTCGAGAATGGACTGGTTTGACACTGAGCGAAACAATCAGGGTTGCTGAGGACAGGGAAAGATGGATTACGCTGGTTAAACGATCATCTGTGGTGCCCCTACGACTTCCGAGTTATGGGATAGGATAGGATAGACAAATCTTGCAGCTGCTTTTCAAGATCTAGACGGTTGTGTCTTCAATACATATCACAGCTGTTTTCTCTTCCATATCTCAGTAGTATGCTTTCGCTGTATTCTTGTATCTGTGCCCGGGTCTGTTTGTTTGAGTTGGAGCAGTAAAGCCCACGGAGGCACCTCTCTACTTACAACTCTGCCCCGTTTGCACGAGGTGCCCGGAATGTCCCTGAGATGTAAATTCACGGAGAATACCTCTCTCGCTTTTGAAGTACGCAAAATCACCGCATTTAGGTGTCACGAAGTCCTATATTTAAAGTAGGCCTTTGGAAATAAGTTTGAAAAAGTGTTAGAAGAGAGACCGACAGACATATACCTACAGTTAGACAGAGACAGACATTTAGACAGACAGAGACAGAAACAGCGAGATAGAAACATAAAAAAACACAGAGCGATCGATAGAAAGAGAGGCAACGGACAAAGGCAGGGGCAGAGAGAAAAACAGGGTGTGTGTGTGAGACAGCCAGACAGCCAGAAAAGAGAGAGAGAGAGAGAGAGAGAGAGAGAGAGAGAGAGAGAGAGAGAGAGAGAGAGAGAGAGAAAGAGAGAGAGAGTGAGAGAGAGAGAGATAGAGAGAGAGAGAGAGAGAGAGAGAGAGAGAGAGAGAGAGAGAGAGAGAGAGAGAGAGAGGTAAACTCCATATCGTTACAGGGGTGAGGAATGCTGACAGCTGACGTTAACTTAGATCTTAATCCTTTAAGGTGTTTGCTCACTTTTCGCTGTTAAAGGGATTTGTGTGTGTGTGTGTGTGTGTGTGTGTGTTGGCGTGTGTGTGTATTTGGTTTATTTGTGAGTGTTTGTTATGTGTGCATACGTGTGAGGCAGACAGAGACAAAGACAGAGACAGTGCTGGGCAAGTTCTCAAAGAAGCTCACATTGAGATCAAAACTGACTTTTGGCGTGGAGATAACTCTGTCAAAATTGCATCCTTATGTAGCCAGTGGGATACCTTCAGCCAAGTGGACCATAAGCAAGAACCTGGTGAAAAAGTAATATTGTGTGTGTGTGTATGTGCATCCTTGTTTACACAGTATTATCTGGACAAAACAGTGAACATCTACAGAACTTGTATTGACATGCCTACTTGTTTTGACGTCAGAACAATGATCCGTTAGGGTTAGGGCTGGGTTAGGGTTAGGGTTTGGGTTAGGGTTAGGGTTTGGGTTAGGGGTTCGAACTTTGCATAGTACTTAAAAATGGGGACGAAATATGACCCATTGTTAGCACAACGTATGTGGCGTTTCGGGAAAGTCATGATAATACTGTGTAACCTCGGCTTTGCGTGTGTGTGTGTGTGTGTGTGTGTGTGTGTGTGTGTGGGTGTGTGTGTGTGTGAATGTGTGTGTGATTTGTTTTCTTGGTTAATTTTGGTTATGGCTTATGAACGAAATGCTTTGCATAATGTTTGCATTGTGTCTTGTTTGTTCTTTTGTTTGTGTTGTTGGGTAAATCATTAACGTTAAAGATCAGCTGCTATATTTTTTCTGTCGTCACTAGTTGATGTGTCATCAATCTTCCAAAGGTTCTTCTTCTTCTTCTTCTTCTTCTTCTTCTTCTTCTTCTTCTTCTTCTTCTTCTTCTTCTTCTTCTTCTGCTTCTTCTTCTTCTGCCGTAGCTCAGTAGTAGAGCGTTTACCTGGCACGTTTCCCCCGTGGGGGTGCCGGGGGTTTCAGTATAAATAGTATCCCCACTTTCTGGAAATTTAGTGCTTTAAATTCCCACTGTCGCTGTCTTTCTCATTTGCTCTTTCTCATTCCTGCTCTGTTCTATCAATCTGCTATACTATCGTCTTCTTCGCTAGACCAGTCTCCTACCTTTTTTCTTGAAAACTCTTCCGGGACAAGACTCCTTGTTTGTGTATGGGGTCTGTTGGATCGGCGTGGGAATATTGGACGCTTTCTGCCAGGTGGTCACTAGGGCTTCCTATGATGTTATTATTTAGCAATGTAGGCATTTTATATGTATGTGTTTTGTTGATAATTCATAATGATGTTTGTATTCTATTTTGTTTTTGTAAACGGGGGTTAGATAAGTTGGGGTGAAGCCTCAGCCGTCCCCTGCGTGGGATGTCTTTATTGTAAAGTGACTGGCTGGTGGAGAGCTTTCGGTTTTACCACTAGGGTTGTTTCAGCAGATCTTTTATGCGGATCAGGGGTTGTCCGGTCCTGATTTGGCTCGGAAGAGTCCGCTGGACCTAAAGCAATAATACCTGGCACGTTGATGACTCAGGTTCAATTCCGCGGTGGGCACGATTAAAAATCGACATTTTCACTGTCCATCTTAGCAGATAGATTGCTCTGTTGGCTCAGTGTTGATTTAGGTACTCCTAGTGACAATAGTCATCAACAGCAGTACAGCTTTTTTTCATCTTCCTTCTGGTTTTTTGTCTCCGGTATCCTCTTCTTTTTATTTCACCTTTTCTTCATTCTACTCCTTCGTCTCTTTCTTATTCTGCCCATTTTCCTCTTCTCTATATCTCGCTTTCTTAATCCTAATGTCCCCTAATCCATTCTTCTTCTTCTTCTTCTTCTTCTTCTTCTTCTTCTTCTTCTTCTTCTTCGTTTTCTTCTACAGCTAAATGATTCCTTCCACCCATCTCCTGTCCCACAGAGGCGTTCTGAGGCGTTTGTGAAAACTAATAATGACGTAACTTTATATAATTACTTCTTATTCTTGTTCTTGTCGGTGTTGTTGTTGTTGTTGTTGTTGTTGTTGTTGTTGTTGTTGTTGTTGTTGTTCTTCTTCTTCTTCTTCTTCTTCTTCTTCTTCTTCTTCTTCTTCTTCTTCTTCTTCTTCTTCTTCTTCTTCTCTTGGCGCTCGTTACATTAGTGTTAAACTTTCAAAGAATTATTACACATCATTGCCCACCCGCCCCCACCCCACCCCTAATTTTTGGTGGAGTTATGTCCCTTTGCCGCCTTTCTATCCCAAACAGTCGCACTCGCTACATTAGTGTGAAAACTTTTACAGGATTGTCTCCCGTCCAGAATGGCTCTCTCTCTCATTGACCTTCGTTTCCTCCTCCTCCTCCCGTTTCTAATTCTTTTTGCTCCTTCTCCCTTCTTTACCCACCCCACCCCCACCCCTTATACCCTTCCTCTCCTATCCCCCAAACTAATTATTATCTCTTTCACTTCTTTTGTTTCAAATAAGTACTATGCGATGATTTGTGAATTTACTCCCACCCCTTAACGCAATGTCTGCCCGTTTAAAACAAACAAACAAACAAACAAACAAAAAGAGCAATCGTTTCTTCGTTTTCTTTCTTCCGTCTCCGTCTCCGCCGTATTGCTCTCACAACCTCCACTCCAAACTAATGATTGTCGCTTTCACTTCTTCTGTTCCAGATCTCCAGTCTCCTGCGACGTTTTGCGTTACCTGATCCATTTTATCACGATGTCTGAACACCTGGTGCCCGTGCGGAAAGAGGAATGGAGCTTCTTCGATAGACAGAGGACCATCTTCAAGGACATGTTCAAGGGCATGGACGACGAGTGGGCCGAGTTCGACCGAGAGCTGGAGAGAGTTCGGAAAGACATGTTCCAACTCCAGGTCTCCATGCTCGTTATTTTATTTATTTATTTATTTTCTTGTATTTATTAATTTATTTATTGATACCCTTGTTATCTATTTATTAATTTATTTAAATGCTTGTTATTAATTTACTTATTTATTTGTTTATTAAATTATTTTATTTATTTTTTAACTTATTGATTGTAATTAATTAATTAGTTAATTAAAATGCTATTGATTTATTAATGTATGTATTTATTTGTTTGTTTGTTTTGTTTTTTTATTTGTATCGTTCTCGTATGGCGCTCTCCTAGCTCAACAGCTTCTTAAGGAGCCGGCCGATTCATGATTTAACACAAACCGCCCGAGGAGCTAACTTGCTGCCTTACGCGCTTTGCATGACGCCACAGACTACTGAGCACAAGCCTGAGCGACCGAAGAGCTGGGAGAAGGGACCTAGTGCTTGATGTCTCTATATGAGGCGTTTGTGAAAACCAATAATGACGTCACTTTCTATAGTTACTTCTTGTTCTTGTCCTTGTTGTTGAGGACATGAGCGTCAGGATAGTTAAAGTCCTGGCGATGGAATGCGTATGTGCGTACACATACTAGACCTCGGTTTACACTCTCATCCGAAGGAGTAGGGTAGGGGAGGAGGATGGGGAAGGACCGCTTGCAGTTTTAACAGTGTCACGCTTTTGAATAATAATCAATTTAAAAATAACCACAACAATAAAAATAGCGTGACGACGTTGGTATTAAATTGTTAGTTTGCGATATAAATGGTTGAATGAATTCAAATGTTTTTTCCACACACATTGGCATTCGCTACATTAGTGCAACACTTTGACTGGATTATCTCCTGTCCAAAAGTCTCTCATAAAATTAGAATGAAAAACATTGCCAGCATCTGTATGCTGAGTTTCAAATTGTGGCTTTCGGTAATCATGTTTTCCAATGCCTTGTTTTGGTTTTCAGCCTATGGACTTCGGCGGCGGTGGCAGTGACCCCTTCAAGGACTTTGGATCTTCTTCTTCTCCTTCTGGAACAAAGAAGGTGTCATCCAGCTCTTCCTCTAAGACCACCATCACCACAACCACCACCAGTTCCAGCGGCGGCAAGAAGGTCAGAGCATTGTCTTCAAGAGTCCTATAACAAGTTATGTCCCTTTAAGCGCCATATTTAAGAGAACAAACTATATGAGTTCACATGGGTCTGGTAGAAAACTAAACTACACACGGTCCCACTGCAACTTGAATTTTCACCTGCTGTCAATAAATATACTGATAAACACAGTGAGATTAGTTTGATGATGTACATAATTACTTCGCTTCTTTTCCTCTCCATGTTTTAGCCACACGGCTGAAGTGTCTTATTAGTGAAAACTAAATAAATTGTACCTCAATGCATTCCATTCCATCTTTCAAATGATTAAAATCAAGATTGCTGGATTTTATTCTCCATCTGGTTGAAATGACTCGATGTTATGTTCCTTCTTATTGTATTCAGAAATATCCATTACGTTCTATAATTATTTTCTTGGATCGAAATTGGGACTTTAAAAAATAGTTTCCATCTGATGAAAATCATAATGTTTTTGGTGTGATATTACATCCTTTAGTTTTCTATTGATCAAAATCAAAATTTATTGACCTGATTTTCGACCTGATCCAAATTTGACAGGATATTCTGCATGATCCAAATCAGAATTTCTTAACAAGATATTCTACGTGATCCACATAAGAATTTTTGACAGTGTATTCCACCTGATCCAAATCAGAATTTCTTGACAGTGTATTCCACCTGATCCAAATCAGAATTTCTTGACATGATATTATATGATATTATACCGGATCCACATAAGATTTTCTTGACATGATATTCTATAATATTATACCGGATACACATCAGAAGATCTTGACATGATATTTTACCTGATCCAAATCAGAATTTCTTATCAAGATATTCTACCTGATCCAAATCAGAATTTCTTAACAAGATATTCTACGTGATCCACATCAAAATTTCTTGACAGTGTATTCCACATGATCCAAATCAGAATTTCTTGGCCTCATATTCCAAGTGGACGAATTAGGAAGTGTTTCATTATATTAATTGTAGAAGAGTTGCTCAAGATGCTGGTCCAGATAAGAATCTAATCTCAAGTGGTCCAAGATGCCAACTTATCCAAATATCAAAAAGGCCTCTTTAAATTCCCTTTTTTAAAAATTTCATCGAAATGAGTTGTTTCATCTTCTTACAATATCTTTCTTTAGATTCCTCAGTCGTCCAGTGGCTTTGATGATTTCAGCTCTAGCTCCTTGCAGATGCAAAAGGTGATACAGGTTACCTCCACATTATGTATGTCCGTCCTTAATAATAACAATAATAATAACAATAATAATAATAATAATAATAATAATAATAATAATAATAATAATAATAATAATAATAATAATCATAAGCTTATAGATTTGTTTCTGGACCTGTAGTCTAGATTCTGTGTCTAACAAATAACAAACAGGTGTTTGTGTTCTGAGTGGTGTTTTCTTTATTTTTTTTCCCGTTGTGTTTTCTTTATTCTTAGTTTTTTAAAAAATTTTCTTTTTTGTGTATTATTTATTTCAGGCTTCTCTCTTGGTCAACGGGAGGGTTTCAAAGTTGAAGATTATTTTGTATTTTACATCAACACTCACAAACACACACACAAACATACACACACACACACACATGACACACACACGTACTCACACACAGGCACACACACCCATACACACCCACACAAAAGCACACACACATACATACTCACACACACACACACACATACACACACGACAAACACTAATCACTCCATCTCACTTGCCTCCACCACCCCCTTCTTCCAACCTCCCTACACTACCACATGTCCCAACACCCCCACACTACCACACATGTCCCAACTCCCCTACTCTACAACATGTCCCAACTCCCCTACACTACCACATGTCCCAACTCCCCCACACTACCACACATGTCCCAACCCCCCTACACTACCACACATGTCTCAACTCTCCCACACTACCACACATGTCCCAACTCTCCTACTCTACAACATGTCCCAACTCCCCTACACTACCACATGTCCCAACTCCCCCACACTTCCTCACATGTCCCAACTCCCCTACACTACCACACATGTCCCAACTCCCCTACTTTACAACATGTCCCAACTCCCCTACACTACCACATGTCCCAACTCCCCTACACTACCACATGTCCCAACTCCCCTACACTACCACAT
>CM072517.1:5432913-5457913 GCA_036898135.1 Oncomelania hupensis
ACGACCACTGAGCTATATATAGCTCAGCGTATACGACACTGTAACTTTTAACTTTCCCTTGCCCGGCTCTGCGCCGGCCTTTGACTCCTTGACCGAGCCCTAGACTCCAGACCTGGTCTGGTTTTCTTGATATAATGGCATTTTTGCCTAATTTTATTGTCATTAACTTTAGCAAAATAGGACGTACAGCTTCGCTTCGACTCCAATAGTCACTAGTTTCTCGCACCCGTAAATGCTAGGATCTTTAATTTCCACCTATCTTTCTTGCACCTGTAATTGCTCTGCTCTTTTATACTTTCAACTGTCTTTCTCGCACTTGTAAATGCTATGCTTGTTAAATGTTCATCTTTCCTTTCTCGCATCTGTAAATGCTATGATCTCTAATTGTTAACCTGTCTTTCTCTCGCTCCTGTAAATGCTATGCTTGTTAAATGTTCATCTTTCCTTTCTCGCACCTGTAAATGCTATGCTCTCTAAATGTTAACCTGTTCTTCTCGCTCCTGCAAATGCTATTCTGTCTAAATTTTAACCTGCCTTTCTGGTACCTGTACATGCTATGCTCTATAAATGTTAACCTGTTTTTCTTGCACCATTAAATGCCATGCTCTCTAAATCTTTACCTTGTTGTTCTCTCCCCTGTACGTGCTATGCTCTTTCATACTTGCATCTTTCTTTCTTGCGCCTGTACATGCTATGCTCTTTCAAACTTGCTTATCTTTCTTTCTTGCCCCTGTACGTGCTATGCTCTTTCATACTTGCATCTTTCTTTCTTGCACCTGTACGTGCTATGCTCTTTCATACTTGCATCTTTCTTTCTTGCACCTGTACGTGCTATGCTCTTTCATACTTGCATCTTTCTTTCTTGCACCTGTACGTGCTATGCTCTTTCATACTTGTATCTTTCTTTCTTGCACCTGTACGTGCTATGCTCTTTCATACTTGCATCTTTCTTTCTTGCACCTGTACGTGCTATGCTCTTTCATACTTGTATCTTTCTTTCTTGCCCCTGTACGTGCTATGCTCTTTCATACTTGCATCTTTCTTTCTTGCACCTGTACGTGCTATGCTCTTTCATACTTGCATCTTTCTTTCTTGCACCTGTACGTGCTATGCTCTTTCATCTTTCTTTCTTGCACCTGTACGTGCTATGCTCTTTCATATTTGCATCTTTCTTTCTTGCACCTGTACGTGCTATGCTCTTTCATATTTGCATCTTTCTTTCTTGCGCCTGTACGTGCTGTGCTCTTTCATACTTGCATCTTTCTTTCTTGCACCTGTACGTGCTATGCTCTCTACACTTCTCACAAGTCTCTTTATTCATCCATGGTTACAAATTCATCCTTTGGTTATAATTATGTTCACCTTGTACCATATAATCACCGAGTCGTAATCTTCACCAAGTAGCCATATGGACCTTGTCACCTTTTATTCACCACTGTGACCATAGTCACCGCTGTCTTTTACGAATCCCATATTTGTATTTATTTTGGCGTCCTATAATTTACTTTGTGCCTCATAGTTAGCGTGCGCCTGTATTTGACTTCCTGTGTTATATATTTTACTTGGTCACGTATTTACTTTACTTTTACTTTGTGTCTCATAGTTTACTCCATGTAGTGTGTAATCCGTATTTTACTTTGTTTATGCCGTTTGATCAAAGCCTTGCAATTTTTGGTAGCTGTGTGTAGACACAGAGTATACTCTGTGGTGTAGACCATCCTGTTTATTGTCAATGTACCTTTGTAGGATGGTAGCACCCGCTTTTCCTGTAAAGAATCCGCAGTTTCAGTGCACCCATGCTTTTTTTGTGGATATTGCTTGTTCAAATTTGTGTATAAGGCATCCATTATTCTTATTATTTGTTAGAGGTCTTAGCCGTCCATTATGGTGATGATGGAAGAGGTAGATGGTGATGATAGTGGAGATGATGATGATGTTGATGATGATGATGATGATGATGATGATTGATGATGATGATGATCATGATGGTGATGATGATGATGATGAGGAGGAGGAGGAGGATGAAGAGGAGGAGGAGAAGGAGGATGGATCTACGCCTTTCGCTCAAGAGAAGTTCAAAGACCAGTTGCAGCTAGAAAAACAAACAACGATGATGATGATGATGATGATGATGATGATGATGATGATGATGATGATGATTATGATGATGATGATGATGATGATGATGATGATGACGACGACGATGATGATGATGATGTGGGGTTATTTCACATCTAACATCAATGTTATATTGCCCGCTCAGCGTGGTGGATTGTTTTAAACGTTTCTATTCGTCTTCACGTAGGAATAGACAAGACAGAGAAGTAGCAGATAACACTTGTTGTACGCAAATGGAAAATTTGACAAAGAATATAAGATAAGACAACTTTATTACCTTTTACAAGAAATATGAAATATGAGGCATTTTAAAGTTATGGTGGTCTGCGGTCCAGCCAAACTTTAAGTTAAAATTTAAATACAACACCAGTTTATTTCAAAACTGTTGATGTCTGTGGTTCAGGCGCTGTCGGACTTCGGTTCTGACAATTTCGGGTCGTCGGGAGCGAGTTCCAATATGCTGAAGGTTGAGCACCCCATAGTGCAGGACCATCAAGGCAACAAACGCCTGTCACTCCGCTTCGACTGTCAGCAGTTCAAACCCGAGGAGATCACCGTCAAGACTGTGGACAACAGGCTTATGGTGCAAGTGAGTCAACGGCAGGCTAACATTTGTAGTGTAGATCCAGGAACGGGTGGTGGGTGGATTTACGTCCCCGGACAAAGAGCGTATAGGGGACTTGACAAACGATGTCGATGTGTAGTAAGTTGTCAAATAATAAGGAACTGTTACTCAGTGTTGCCAATGAAGATTTCAAAGCCAGAGTTATTGCTCCTTTTGTACCTGATCATTCAGGAACTATAACTCTGGGTTCCCAATGAAAATTTTGTATTTATAGAGTTATTGTTCTTTTTCTACATGTTCTTTCAGTTTTCGGTTGTCGAACTTTTTCCTACAATGAGACCAATCAGGGTGGTTGCTTTTTGCTATATGTGCGGGTTTTTTTGTTGTTTTTTTAACCCTGTGGTAAATAAAGTTGACATAGAAAGGATGTGTAATTGTGCTACCAAAGAGAGTCGAAAGGACATAGAAATAGGACGCTCAATCATCTACTCTTATACATTGATGGCTAGCCGTTGAACTTTGTTAAAGAGGTGACACTTGTTATAATGATGATGACGACGGCAATGACTATGATGATGATGATGATGATGATGATGATGATGATGATGATGATGATGATGATGATGATGATGATGATATGTACAGGCCAAGCACACAGAGGAGAGTCCAGGTCGCAAAGTGTACCGGGAGTTCAGCCGCCAGTACATCCTGCCCGAGAAGATTGACCCTATGACCTTGAACTCCACCTTGGCAGCCGATGGCGTGTTGTCCATTGAGGGTCCGGCTCCGGCCTCGGTTGACGCTCCCAGAGAACGCGTCCTGCCCATCCAGTTCCTGTGAACGACCTACTGAAAACAGGCGCTGCAGCCTTCTGTGGGCCTGTCATCGCCATTACCCTCATTGTCATTGTCATCTTGAGTGACCTGGGTTCGATTCTAACGCAAAAAACAATTTTGTTGCATGCTGGATCTCCGCGGACAGCGCCTCCTGAAGCTCTCTGAGCTTGTAAGCGCGCTGTATATAGGCCTATTTACAAATAATGTTTGAGCTGTACGCACACAAAATGCACTGAATTAGAAATCCGTGGTAGGATAATGTTTTAAAATTTTAAAAATAGTTTTTTTTTTTAAAAAAGAGGTTTGTCATAGCCTTATCATGAATCGTCTTGATTAGCTCTCTGTGCTCGTACACGCGCTATGTAGGGCCTAAGCCTACAACCATTGTTTGAGCTCTACACAGTTCATTTAGAAACCGTGTTAGGATGATGTTGTTGTGTTTTAATGAGAGTATGTTTATTGTTAGGAATGTCAAAGGTTCTAGCAAGCATTACCATTGTCTTGGGTTTGTTTGGTGAGTTTCTGTGTGTGTGTGTGGATATAATGCAAAGTCAGTTGTGCGTTAAAACGGAAAATAAATGCTGAAGAATTATGTTAGTATGACTTCAGCGTTTACTATAAGACCAATGAAATGCCAGTAAGTAATTTCGAGCAAAAAAGAAAAGTATTTTCCTTTTGTTTTGTAAATGTTTCTGTAATTTTTTTTTCTTCCTAAATTTTGTAAAATATTTTAAGTTTTGCAATGATTGTACGTCATATATATTTAACACAACAATGTCAGCTTAGCTCCACTATTTCACAGTGATCCCAATCTGACCCTGGATAGAAAATAAAACACCAGTCAAGCAATATTTTGACATCGCGAAGACATTTGGCGTTGATGTTATAGGATATGAATTTGTCGATGATTTTGAGGTAGTACTTTAGTGTTCTTGTTAGTTTTCCTTTGTGACTCCGAGCTAGCTTTAGGAGAATAAATCGCGTGGTTATTTCTTTTTTCTTCTTCTTTTTTTATGTAGGAAATTTACAATGCAAAAAGGTATTTAATTATATCATTTTGAAAGCATTTTCTGGTCACTAAAGTTCCTGTTTTTTAACAATTCCGTCGACGCATACGATCAAGGTGCTAAAACATCATGATACATTTAATTACGTCATATTGTTGATGATGCGTTTATGCTCAAATTAGAAGCTAAACTGTTTCGATTGTATCAGGAAATAAATTACTTTCTTGTTTGTTTAGAGGTTACATTTGTTTATTTGTTTAGAATTTAAATTGTCTTGTTTGTTCTGACGATATTTTTTTTTTTTTATTTTAAAGGTTAATTATTTTTAGTAGGTTAATTTTCAAGTTTATTTAGAGGTTAGTTTTCTTGTTTGTAGCGAGTTTGGTATTGTTTCGTTAGTACGTGCATAGTCATTGAATTTGTAAACTTCCTTTTGCCGATATTGCAATCTGAAAATAGTTCCTTTATGTTGTCTTCTTACCATGCAGTAATTAATTTATAGATCTTGGACACCGGACTCTGCTTATTCTTAAATTTGGGAAAGTGTACAGTTATGATTATTAAACAAAACACTAAAAAACCATGTTGTTTCTCATATTTCTCTTCTTTTTGTTGTTGTTGTTGTTGTTGTTGTTGTTGTTGTTGTTGTTGTTGTTCTTCTTCTTCTTCTTCTTCTTCTTCTTCTAATAAACTATTAAATTATCTTGTTGTTGTTGTTGTTGTTGTTGTTGTTGTTGTTGTTGTTGTTGTTCTTCTTCTTCTTCTTCTTCTTCTTCTTCTTCTTCTTCTTCTTCTTCTTCTTCTTCTTCTTCTTCTTCTTCTTCTTCGTCTTCTTCTTCTTCTTCTTCTTCTCCTCCTCCTCCTCCTCTTCATTTTTTTTCTTCTTTCTTTCTTTCTTTCTTTTTTTCGTTTCCTCCCGCTGACATGTAAGACTTGTGGGATCGATCCTGCCTCTAGGCATTATGTTTTTCCGAATATTATTTACTTTAGAGTCTCGGGTTTTTTTTTCTCCTGGTACTCCGATACGCGAACTTGTTTTTTTCCAAACTAGTTCCAGTCATTCGCCGAAAAGTCAATTACCGAAGTCGAACGAAGTTCTCCGAGTCGAGCGAAGCTATCCGATGTTTTACGAACGAATACTTGCAGGGCTACGTGAAACATCCTTGCATTAAAATAGCCGCTGTTGCTTCTAGATCTAATTCTGTTTCGATCAGCACAGCTTCAAGCTGTAAGTCAAGTCGAGATTTGCATTTTGAAGCAGTTAGTATTATTATTATTTTATGATGATTAATATACTGACACAATTAATAATAAAGAGTAAAAATAATACATAACACATAATGCACACATACAACGATATTTCACATCCGATCTATATCAACAATAAAACCATGATAAAATTTCAAAGCGCTATGGACACGTTGATGTCTCTTCAACACAACAAGGCAAAACAAGATTATAATGGTCTCAAAAAACTGACATTTTATTGCAAGCGCCAAAGCAATTATTTATTTAACTAATACTATTTTTTTTAACTGATACAGTAAATTTGTTATGTGTATTTTAATATGTATTTTAATGAGAAACGCGTATGAAAAAAATGTTGCGTGGCAGGCGGACATTTCCATAAATCATCTGACAACTTTGGTAAATCGATTAAAAAAACAACAAACTAGTTACACCATCTGAATATTTCGGGCTACACCCAACTTCAGCAAAAACAAACAAAAGGTCACTGACCAAATTTACATCATTGAGCACGCACAGAAGCACACTATTATTTTTTTTTTTAAAGGGGGGGGGGATATTTTGATAATAATAATAATAATAATAATAATAATAATATAATAATAATAATAATAATAATAACAAACAAACAAACAAACAAACCACAATAAATAAATAAATTAAAGATTTTACTAAATAAATATACTACTACTGCTGCTGCTGCTGCTACTACTACTACTACTACTACTACTACTACTACTACTACTACTACTACTACTTACTGTACTTACTACTACTACTACTACTACTACTACACCCGATCCTCATCTATTCAGACTCCTTTAAGGAGTCTGACAGAGCCTAGGCCAGGAGAGGTTTAACCAGTCATGGCAGCAACTGGCACACTCTGCTAGATACCTTAAAGGAGTCTTATATTTCCCAGGCACAAAAGCTTCATAGCACTGCTTCCTACACGCTTCAAGCGCTATAGTGACGGAAAAAGCGCAATTTCACTGTAAATATATACAGAATGTTGCTCTACAATATTCCGCTCTTTCCGTCTCAAAAACCCAATTGCCTTGTTGGATTCTTAAATTGCATGAAACCAAGTGAGGACACTATCCGGCGTCAACAAACGGTTCAAAAACATTGTCAAACGGTTCGTAAAAGACAGTTGACCTAGAAACTAATACAGTTTGACCTAATTCGTCCCCTAGAGGAGACGAAACTTACATTTTTCTATTTTCATGAGTTCACTGCAGTAAAATTGCGCTTTTTCCGTGACTATAGAGCTTGAAGCGTATACAAAGCAGTGCTCTGAAGCATGGGAGCATGCTTTATCGCCTGTTGAGGCGACTAATAACGCATGCTTCTGGTAGCGTTCGACCAATGTGTCTACTACTACTACTACTACTACTACTACTACTACTACTACTACTACTACTACTACTACTACTACTACTACTACTACAGGTATCTAGCAGAGTGTTCCAGTTGCTGCCATGACTGGTTAAACCTCTCCTGGCCTAGGCTCTGTCAGACTCCTTAAAGGATCGGAGACTAATAACGCATGCTTCTGGTAGCGTTCGACCAATGTGTATCGGGTGACTACTACTACTACTACTACTACTACTACTACTACTACTACTACTACACATACTACTACTACTATACTACTACTACTGTCCTTTCTTGAGCTTCGGCGTATTTCGTCCTTGAGGCAGTTTCTTTCAAGGGATGTATGCACACAGTTGGTCAGCGCTTTTGTGACATCCAGACTTGATTATTGTAATTCAGTTCTAGCTGGTCTCCCCATTGATGAAGTTAGCCGACTGCAGCGTGTACAGAACTGTGCTGCTCGGCTTGTGCTTAAAAAACGGAAACGTGATCATGTCACGCCTCTCTTAATGCAGCTCCACTGGCTCCCTGTCAAGTTCCGCATCGAATACAAAATTGCGGTCCTAGCTTTCCGTCAATTCGACCAGTCACTTCCTCCATATCTGTCTGAGGTACTCACTACCTACACTACAACCCGTTCTTTGCGCTCATCAGATAAAAAAAAAACTGTTGAAAACAGTTGGTGACCGGCCTTTTAGTTTTCAAGCACCCAAGGTTTGGAATGCGCTGCCTGCCGGTTTAAGACATTGTACAGACCTTGTTTCCTTTAAGAGCTGCTTAAAAACGCACTTGTTCCGCAAGGCGTTTTCTGTGTAAATAGTTTGAACTGTAATAATACTTTCTCAATGATGCTGTACATGATGTAGTGCGAATGTTGTGATGATGCGTACGAATGATGTGTGTAAGCGCGTTGAGTTGTTATTCTAATGAAAAATGCGTTGTATAAATGCAATTTATTATTATTATTATTGTTATTATTATTATTATTATTATTATTATTATTATTATTATTATTATTATTACTACTACTACTACTACTACTACTACTACTACTACTACTACTACTACTACTACTAGCGAAGTTGTAATCTTGATTTTGTGGTCCTGATTCGGCTCTTTGCAGTCCGCAGGACCCTGTAAGCAATGAATAACTAACTAACTATTAATTTATCTCTGTAACTCTTAATATGTATACACTACACACGTCCAAGCCGTGTTAATTGGCTACAATAATTTCTAACCATACGATATGTAGGCCTTACTCTGTCTCTGTTAGGTTTAAACTCTTTATGTGCTATTACTTGGGATATACTGTTCACATCCCTTAAAGAACATCACCATTAGACTTAGCATTAAATTCTCTATCAGAATATATACAATTGATGTTCGATTTACGTAGCAACTTCGAAGGGGGCCGCGATGTTTAGAATAGCGCGATGCATATCACGTTGATGAAGAAACCGAGCTGTTATAGGCTAAGCCTCAACGGCTTCAAACTGAGTTTCAAGTGTAGCGCGAAGATAACTTCCTTCCTTTGTTTTGTTTTTATACAATCATGATAAGAAAGGAATTTTGAATAACGACTATAGCAAAGATTCTACCATGGACACCATATATACATATAGAGTCCATGATTCGACACTGTACCACCTTAATTAAATGTCATATTTCCCGATGCCTTAGTTCATTCTCTATGTGTGCATGAGACTTCTTCAACCTGAGTCAATTACCTCCTTCACGCAACAACCCCCTCTCCATTCATCACACTAACAACCACCCCTCCATTCATCACACTAAGAACATTTTATCACAGTTCAAAAACAGCTCAAATAGCGATTACTACGTCGACTATATCAAAGGTTATTTCTTCTATTTTTTAAAACTATATATAGCATCCCACCTACCGCCTCACCCACACACACAGAGGTCTGCCCAGCTTACACAAGCGCCGTGCACACGTCATCCCACACATCCATCCACAACAGCATCTACAGTGTTGACATTATTGTTTTTCTACTTCTACTACTATTACTTCTACTACTACTACTACTACTACTACTACTACTACTACTACTACTACTACTACTATTGCTGCTGCTTAGTGTTGGGGACTAAAAATTTAAACTCGCAATGCAACGCTACTGCGCTGCTGCTGCTTTTATTACTACATCTTGTTGTTGTTGTTGTTTTTGTTGTTGTTATTGTTGTTGTTGTTGTTGTTGTTGTTCTTCTTCTTCTTCTTCTTCTTCACTGAACCAATGTAAACTTTAAAGCGAGTGTTTGACATTATTTCAGAGATTTTTCCGGTGATGCCTATGAGCAGTCCTTTTTTGCGCCGTTAAATTTTTTTTTAAATATGTCTGTAATCCATCCCTTATCGCTTCCCTTCCCCTTCCCCTACTTGTGGCTAAAATGCCCCCTGGGCTGTGGGCCTTGTTTTAATCTTGAACTTGTGTGGTTTTGATACTAAATTAAAAGACAAAGCTCCACATACACAAGCAAAAAAACTAATTTAAAAAAGTGTATTCTTCTTCTCCTCTTCCTCGTTCTTCTTCTTTCCGGGTTGTCCTCCTCCACCCGGAGCATCTCCTCCTCCTCCTCCTCCTCCTCCTCCTCTTCTTCTTCTTCTTCTCTTCCTCCTCGTTCTTCTTGGTTTTTCTTCTTCTTCATCATCTTCTTCTTCTTGTTCTCCTCCTCCTCTCGTTCTTCTTCTTCTACCATTCGTAAGCCTGTGTGCTTACCTGCTGCTGTGCTTTTACGGAGGATCCGCAGGCACCCAACATGCGTAATTACACCATACCCCCCCCCACCCCACACCTCCTCCCAACGCAGCTGTAGGCCTACATAGATAAAGAGAAAGGAGGTTTGGTGAATGAGACGTGGAAGAAGGAGGCGGGAAGTTAAACTTGGTCGCATGCTGACCTTGACCTTGATTGCCGTAAAGCCGTCTGCCGTGCCGTTACAAGAACAACAGCACTGGCATGCGAGTAGTAGAAGTCTTAACTTTCAGTGGTACTTCCGTGCTTCCTTTCTTCCTGTTTCCGCTGCCTGCGTAAATGTGGGTACACTCGCATTCGTTTGGATGGAAGGTAGACTTCCTTTTAACGTAGCTTAGCATAGCAAAGTCTTTAGCTCTCAGTGTTTTTTTGTCCAGTGTTTACGTTTATCTTTTCGTAATCTCAGAATAGTTTAGTGTGTTACATCATGTGCAGTGTGTTACGTCATGTGTAGTGTGCTACAACATTATCAATCTCGTGAGTCACCTCCATACGCTTTAGCTGTTGCGTTATATCTACTAAATTAAAATAGCCTCACCTGCGGATTGAATGATTCAACTGTTGTGTGGTTGATGTAAATTTCGAAGTGTGGAAAGAATCCTATCACGTTTGTGTTTGTAAACTAGACGATAGAACAATTCGTAGACCATTTTATTTTTAATTTTTAAGTCAGCTTTTGGTTAGGTTTTATTTGTTTACATTCTTCAGCATTCGAACGTTGAAATGTAAGCGTTGTTTATAAAGATTTATCTATTCAGCAGTTAAGGATTAGGTGTGCATATGTTTAGGATTGTGCTTGCGATTCACCGGGATAGAGGTATCTATCAGTGATAATGCGTAATGTTTACATTCCAGGGATCATATTGGCATATTTAGCTTACATTATTATAACAATGTAGAGTTTAAAGTCCACTCCAAAGTTCTGAATCAGGCTGCGTAATAAGTTAGGTTAGGATAGGATAGTTCAAAGTCGTTTCGCGTTAATTGTTTGCTTTCCACGGATCGTAACTGTGTTTAGTGTTTATCATACAGTTTACTAGCAATGGGATGACAAAGTAGTGTTTACCACTGTCGAAGCCCAAGTTCTGAATCATGCAGAGTTTACAATCCATTCTGAACTTCTGAATCCTGTTGTCGTATCTATATATTTGTTTGTTTACTTACATTGCACGGTGGAAAGTCGTTTCGCGTAATTGTTTTGCATTCCACGGATCCTAGTATGTCAAGTATTTAGCCCACACTTTACCACAAATGGCGTAATAATGCACAGTTTGCAGTCCAGTCTAAACTTCCCAATCATTCTGTAAATAATGATTGTTTATTGTTTATCGCAGTCTTAGTTCGTATCTGCGTTAACAATGCAATATAATACAATACCATACAATACAATACAATTTTATTGGCCGATAAAAACAATAACTTTGCCTTCAATGTACAGGTGTAGATTCGCTGTATAAGTAGGATTTTATAAAGTGTTCCATAGTTCGAGCATTGTGCAGAAATACCATATTATATTATATATTTATAATATATAATAATACAATGTTATAATATGCATCAGTGTAAGAAGTAGGTCTACAGTAGTGTAATAAGCCTTTCGCTTCACAGTTATAGGATCACTGGGAAGCCATTTCATTTATTCTTTGCGTTTATTGGTTTCATAGTCATTGATAACAGTGAGACGAACGTGTGCGACAAGTCTACCAGCTGGTTGGAAAGTAACTCCCTATTGAAAATTACTGGTAACTTTTGTAAACAGTCCTGCCTTTTCTTGAAACCTAGTTTGTGGTCCTTGCAGTGGTAGGCTTCAATTGCTCAACATAGAACGCTCTGTGTAAGTGGTCTCGCCGTAAGGAAAGGGATTGGAGTTTACGTTCTTTTGAGTGAATAGTATTCCGTACTGTACAATGTGTTTATACGTTGAACTGTTTTAAAAACATCGCCGTGACGGTGTGTTGGCGTAACTGTAGGTGGAGATTCTGTACATGTCTATAATTCGACAGTGATTCTTGTTCCAGAGGATCGGTAGTTTCAGAAGGTGGCGTTCCCATGGTTCCAGAGTAAGTACATTACATAATATCCTCTCTCTTTCTCTCTCTTTTTTTCCTCCTCCCCTTCTCCCCCCGCCACCTCCGCCCCCCCCCCCCCCCCCGCCCGCACCTTCCGCCTCCAACCCCTCCCATACTACCCAACCTCTGTTCAATGTGCATTTCTTGATTTGAAATACATTTGACAATGCTCCAAATCTTTCTGTTGCTGCTGCTCTGCTGCTGCTGCTGCTGCTGATGATGATGATGATGATGATGATGATGATGATGATGATGATGATGATGATGATGATGATGGTGATGATGATGATGGTTATCGAGGACTAGGTCAACAACTTAATTTAAACTTTTAAAAGCATTTTTGAAGACGTACTCTACTGCTATCAGTCGGGGATGCACACTCATGTTATCGCAATGCACCAGTAGCATACTTTATGCAGTGTTAGCTGGCTCACACTCTACTCAAGCCAAATGCTTCGTAGAGTACGCACGGTGGGCTTGACGGCCCGTAACGCCGACACCAAAAATCCCACAGCTTGGTCCTGATGCACCGGCAAGCACTCTGTACCGTTGATGAGAGTATAAACCGAGGACTAGCCTGCGCACGGACGCATTTCATCGCACAGACTTGAAAGATCCTGACGCTCATGTTCTAGCCGGGTGAGTGACAGCTACACAAATACTCCCAGCATGCAACGGGTGACATCTCCCCTCCGTCCCTTGTGACCCAGGACTGTGGTCAGGTGTCTTAGGTGTCAGACAATACGCCTAAAGAGGCAAGCAAGTGTGCGCCTCGATCAGCTTGAGTTGGCTCTTTGTATCGGCCAGCGCCTTGAGCAGCACTTGAGCTGGAAAAGCGCTATATAACGACGATACAATAATTTTAAAAAACAAACATAAGAAATACAAGCTTTTATTATGGACACTCCTAACATGCATTATTGCAAAAATGCCCACTTGGCCCCCTATGTCCTATCCTATCCTATCCTGTCTCGTAACCCGAAGGTCGTAGGGGTACCACAGATGATCGTTTAACCAGCATACTCCATCTTTCTCTGTCCTCAGCAGCCCTGATCAAACCAGTCCATTCTCGAATGTTGTCCTCCCACCTCCCACCCCCACCTCCACCTCCCACCCCTATGTAGGCGGCCATATAGTATTAGTACTGTATTGCAGATTTGTATTTATATCGATTTCTATTCTGCATAAAAAAAAGGGTTTGGTTTTTGTATTGCTAGACTTTTCTGGGAATACGTTGAAATAGTCCGGAATCAGAACGAGCAAGTCGGTCGGTTTATCGATCTGTCGGTCCGTTGGAAGCACCACTGAACGGCCGTTGACCAAACTTCACAGGGACATTACCTAGGTTAGTGGCCTGCCTCTCTTTCTATCAGATTTGTTCTACCACAATGGTCAAGGTCACTGGACTCCCTTTGTTGTTGTTGTTGTTGTTGTTGTTGTTGTTGTTGTTGTTGTTGTTGTTGTTGTTGTTCTTATTGCTCAATATCTCCAAAAACATCTGATGCGATTTTGTTAAGTTTTGGTAAACAGATACCTCAGATCAGGGGCCAGCCTTCAGAAGCGGTCCGGCCGGCCCGTCACTCTGGATTTCACTTCTTTTGGTTTAAAACACACTTGTTGCCTTATCTGAAGAATAACTGAGTCGAAATTAATAACTTTACCTTGCGGATACACTTATGGGTATCTACCGTTAAGCGCGTTAGATCATTCGTATTGGTACTTTCTCAAAGGTCAAGGTCATTGTGTTTTCGTCATTCTCTAACCTCATTTTATTATAATTTTATTGTTGTTACCACTGTTTTTACTGTCATTATTATTATTATAGTTTTACAGGTACTATGCTCTGTGGGTTCGGGCATTAAATAGAATAGACCCAACGTTTCCCGGCGTGTCGTAAGAGGCGACTAACAGGGGTGATGTTAGCACGGCATCACTGGGCGAAAGTCTTCTACACAGAAGTCACCGGCCAGGGCGGAGGAACCTCACGTTACTACAGGTTCAACGACCATGTGCTCAGGGCCAAGGCGAGCCACACTGTATTCGTGGATTTCGGCTGTGGCCAACAGCCTGGAGAGGATTGGGCACCGCCAGGTCTTTTTTGCCCAAGACACACTACATGATGACACAATCCACTAATTCCATACCGGATCGGTCGTCGCCCGGGCCGTCACCCGGCACAAGGACCGCGCCTTCCGTTGGCCACCAGGACGGAGGTGTTAAGTATGCTACTGATGGACAATTTAGCAAGATCCGCACGAGAAACAACATCATCATAGGAACCTGGAACGTCAGGACCCTAACTGCGGAAGGAAAATTAGAAGAACTGGCCCACGAGTTGGACCACTATCGATGGAACGTTCTAGGTATCAGCGAACTGCGATGGAAAGGCCTAGGTGAAACAACGACCGACAAAGGCCACAAGCTCTATTTCAGCGGTAGGGATGACAGGCACGAACACGGCGTTGGATTCTTGGTCCACAAGAACATTCTAGCGACTGTCATGGGTTGCCGCCCAGTCTCCAGTAGACTCATTACCATCCGTCTGAGAGCAGCCCCTTTCAACATCACCATCATCCAGGCCTACGCCCCAACATCAGACTATGACGACAGCGAAGTGGAGGATTTTTATGAAAATCTACAGGCGGTCCTTGACCAAGTGCCGAAGAAGGACATAGTCATAGTGCAAGGCGACTGGAATGCCAAGGTTGGCCAAGATGCGCACCGCAACTGGGGAGACACATGTGGACCCCACTGCAACAACGAGACAAATGACAGGGGTCTGAGACTCTTGGAGTTTGCCAGATACAACAATCTGGTACTGGCAAACACGCTTGGTCTCCACAAAAACTCCAGACGATGGACATGGCACAGTCCTGGCGGGGAGCATCACAACCAAATAGACTACATCATGGTCAAGAAACGCTTCAGATCAAGCATCAACATTGGCAGGACACGTACTTTTCCAGGAGCAGACATCGGAAGTGACCACGATCTCGTGATGATGTCTTTCCGGCTCCACTTGAAGAGAGTAAATACAGCAAAGTGCACTAGACTGAAGTTCGACCTGGACAAACTGCAAGACCCGGAGGTGGCAGAACTATTTCAGGCCACAATTGGAGGGAAATTTGCACCACTGCTCATTTTGGGGGCTGGTGAAGTAGATGTCAACACCATGACCACCACCTTCAACTCAGCTGTGACAGATGCCGCCACTGAGATCCTTGGCAAGCACCGACCAAAGAAGAAGCTGTGGATCACACCTGAACTTTTGGATCTGTGTGATAAACGAAGAGAGATGAAAAAGAAAAAGAACACCTCACAGGGAGCTGATGTCTACCGAAAAATCAACAATGACATCCGAAAAGGCATGCTCACAGCAAAGGAGAACTGGATAGAAGATCAATGCCAGGAAATAGAGAACAGTCTGAACAAGAACAACAGCAAGAAGGCCTACCAGACTGTGAAGCGACTGACAAGTGTCAAACAGCCCAAAGTCTCCACTATCCAAAGCAAGTCTGGCATATGCCTTACAGAAGAACAAGAAGTCTTGGATAGATGGACAGAGTACTGCTCTGACCTTTACAACCATACACCAAATGGAGACCCATCAGTTCTAGCATGTCCAGAGAACAGAGAAGAAGAAGAAATCCTCCCAATTCTCCGGGAAGAAGTTGAGGCAGCAGTGCAAGCGCTAAAGAAAGGGAAGTCAGCAGGAGTGGACAACATACCCGCGGAACTGCTACAAGCAGGAGGAGAAGCGATGATTGATGCCCTCACCATTATCTGTAACAAGATCTGGCAGAGTGGGGAGTGGCCTATACCATGGACCCAGTCGCTTGTCATCACTCTTCCCAAAAAGGGTAACCTTCAGGAGTGTGAAAATTACCGCACCATCAGCCTCATCAGCCATCCCAGCAAGGTCCTCCTGAAAATAATACTCAACAGGTTGAAACCCCAAGCTGAACAAATCATAGCTGAAGAACAAGCAGGATTCAGGGCAGGGCGAAGTACCACTGAGCAGATTTTCAACCTCAGAATAATCTGTGAGAAATACCTACAGCACCAACAACATCTATATCATGTGTTCATAGACTTCAAGAAGGCGTTTGACCGAGTCTGGCATGCAGCTCTATGGGCAACAATGAAAGTGTACAACATCAGCCCAAAAATTATTGAAGTCATCAAAAGTGCAGTCCTCCACAACAGAGCCATCGGGAATTGGTTCAGAACAACAATCGGTGTGCGTCAAGGATGCCTACTCTCTCCAACACTCATCAACATCTTCCTAGAGCGCATCATGTCGGATGCTCTTGCAGACCATGAAGGCACAGTCAGCATAAGGGGGTAGAGCAATCTCCAATCTTCGTTTTGCAGATGACATTGATGGATTGGCTGGAGAGGAACAAGAACTTGAACAGCTGGTACAGAGGCTTGACACCACCTCCAAAGCCTATGGAATGGAAATAAGTGCAGAGAAGACCAAAATGATGACCAACAACACCAATGGCATCAATACGGACATCAAAGTCCAAGGCCAATCCCTCGACACAGTGCATAGCTTCAAATATTTAGGAGCCATTGTATCAGACAATGGGTCCCGACAGGAAGTCCTCTCCAGGATCGCACAAACAACTGCTGCCCTGACAAGGTTGAAGCCCATTTGGAAAGACAGAACCATCAGTCTACATTCCAAAGTAAGACTGCTGCGCTCTCTGGTCATCTCCATCTTCCTATATGCTTGCGAAGCATGGACCCTCACAGCAGATCTCCAACGAAGAATACAAAGCATGGAGATGAGGTGCTACAGAAGACTTCTGGGCATTTCCTATACCCAACACACCAACGACGAAGTCCGACAGACCATCACACAAGCTATTGGACAACATGATGACCTGCTAACAGTGGTGAAGAAACGGAAACTTCGGTGGTATGGCCACGTCACCAGATCATCAGGCCTTGCAAAGACTATTCTGCAAGGCACAGTGCAAGGAGGTAGAAGAAAAGGGAGACCGAAAAAGAGGTGGGAGGACAACATTCGAGAATGGACTGGTTTGACACTGAGCGAAGCCATCAGGGCTGCTGAGGACAGAGAAAGATGGAGTATGCTGGTTAAACGATCATCTGTGGTGCCCCTACGACCTTCGGGTTACGGGACAGGATAGGATAGGATACAGGTACTAGTATCGTGTTATGACATCATTATTATTATTATTATTATTATTATTATTATTATTATTATTATTATTATTATTATTATTATTATAGTATTACATGTACTAGTATTGTGCTATGTCATTATTATTATTGTATTACATATACTAGTAATATTGTGTTATGACCTTAACTGAGTGATTGATTTTAATTTCCTTACTGCTGACTTCTTTTGCTCTACCAAGACTACAATTGCTTCTCTTGACTATGATAATTGCTTCCTATCCTATCCTAACCCGTAACTCGAAAGTCGTTGGGGCACCGTTAACCAGTGTACTCCATCTTTCTTTATCCTCAGCAACCCTCATGGCTTCGCACAGTGTCACGCTAGTCTATTCTCGAATGTTGACCTCCCACCTCTTTTTCGGTCTCCCCCTTCTTCTGCCTCCTTTGACCGTGCCTTGCAGGATGGTCTATGCAAGACCTGATGTTCTGTTGACTTGGCCATACCATCGGAGGTTCCGTTTCTTCACCACTGTGAGCATGTCATCGTGTTGTCCAATGGCTTGTGTGATGGTCTGTTGGACTTCGTCGTTGGTGATGTGCTGGGTATAGGAAATGCCCAGAAGTCTTCTGTAGCACCTCATCTCCATGCTTTTTATTCTTCGTTGTAGATCTGCTGTGAGGGGACATATTTCGCAAGCGTATAGAAAGATGGAAATGACAAGGGATCGCAGCAGCTTTACCTTGGATTGTAAACTGGTGGTCCTGTCTTTACAAATGGGCTTCATCCTTGTCAGGTTTGTGCGATCCTGGAGAGGACTTCCTGCGGGACCCATTCTCTGATACAATTGCTTCTAAATATTTGAAGCTATGCGCTGTATTGAGGGATTGGCCTTGGACTTCAATGTCTGTGTTGATGCCATTGGTGTTGTTGGTAATCATTTTGGCCTTCTCTGAACTTATTTCCCTTTCATATGCTCTGGAGGTGGTGTCAAGCCTCTGTACCAGTTGTTCAAGCTCTTGTTCCTCTCCAGCCAATCCAGCAATGTCATCCGCAAAACGGAGGTTGGAGATTGCTCTACTCCTTATGTTGACTGTGCCTTCGTGATTTGCAAGGGCATCTGACATGATGCGCTCTAGGAAGATGTTGAAGAGTGTTGGAGAGAGTAGACATCCTTGACGCCGATTGTTGTTCTGAACCAGTTCCCGATGGCGCTGTTGTGGAGGATTGCACTGGTAGCCTTGTCATACAGGCTTCACTAATGTTAGGGCTAATGTTGTACACTCTCACGGTTGCACATAGAGCTTCATGCTAGACCCGGTCAAACGCTTTCTTTAAGTCAAAAACGCATGATAGATGTTGTTGGTGCTGTAGGTATTTCTCGCAGATTATTCTGAGGTTGAAAATATTCTCAGTGGTACTTCGCTCTGCCCTGAATCCTTCTTGGGGTTTCAACCTGTTGAGTATTATTTTCAGGAGGATTTTGCTGGGATGGCTGATGAGGCTGATGGTGCGGTAATTTTCACACTCCTGAAGGTGATGATAACTTATCCTTTTTGAGCAGACAGATGACAAGCCACTGGGTTCATGGTGTAGGCTACTCCCCACTCTGCCAGATCTTGTTATAGATAATGGTGATGGCATCAATCATCACTTCACATTGCTTCCCATGATGAAACTGCATGTATATGATGTGATTGCTCGTAGTGGTAAACTTTTATCATGTGCCTCGTGTGAAATGAATTATAATAATTGTGTTTAACTTACAGCTGTATGCAAACATAAACCTTCCTTCCTGACCGTTTCCAATATATTTTAATACGAATTATATTCATACCCGCAAACTATTATAATTAATGAAAGTTATATTATTGTCTGTGCATGATATGAAATAGTCTGCCAGCCAGATGGAATTCACTGTAAATTTGTTATGCGGGTAAATGTGCGTTAGCAGGGAGAGAGAACGGGAAAAGATTGTACGCGTGTTTGTGTGGGTGTGTTAAAAGTAAAGTTAAAATTTTGGAATTTTTTTGTATTATTTCAAATTTGTTGTAACGGTTTTTGTCTTTTATTCTTTCCTTCTTCGCTGAGACGCTATGTGTGTTGTGGGTAATACAAATAGGTTGACTTGACTTGACTTTTGCGCGTTATCTAAAAATAAAGACTGATCCCATTGGATGAATCATTTTATGTGTGGTGATAGTTCAGATGGTGGACTGTCATTCCGTGTTTTCCTATCGCTTCGTTAGGATGAAAGCCCAGCCACAACACCACCCACAACATGTCCTTTGAAAATGCTGATTTTTTTTGGCTATGTTTGTGAATGTCTGGAAATCCGATCGAATGTCTTGCCATCTCTGTGGAAGTCTGTCTGGCTTTTGCAATCCCAGTGGAGTGGTCATAAGTTACAGGTTCGTGGAAGCGTAGGGCGTTGATTTAATTAAAAATTCATGTGCATCGTCTAGTTTAGCAGAACTTTGTTTTGGTGTTTTTTTGGTGTAAAGGTTGTGTGCGAAATATCATAGTCCTAAATTTAGGTAGAGGTGTGTGTGTGTGTGTGTGGAAATATCATAGTTCTACATTTAGGGAGAGGTGTGTGTGGAGAAATATCATAGTCCTACATTTAGGGAGAGGTGTGTGTGGAGAAATATCATAGTCCTACATTTAGGGAAATAGGAGAGAGGGGGAAGGAAGTGTGGGGGTGGGGGGATTTATTCGTTACCCGTGCTAACGAAATTTTGTCTGCCTTCTAAACGAAAGTACAGCAGCCGGTATCTCTGTAAATGACACAGAACAGGTATAATTAATTTCAATTATCTGGTGATAATGGGAACTCACGGTTTTGGCGCTAGAAGGCCGTCATAGAGTATAAGTGGCCTGAGGAGGTTTCAAACCTAAGACCCACCGCGGTAGCTCAGTGGTGGAGCGTTGGCCTGGCACACCGCGGTAGCTCAGTGGTGGAGCGTTGGCCTGGCACACCGCGGTAGCTCAGTGGTGGAGCGTTGGCCTGGCACACCGCGGTAGCTCAGTGGTGGAGCGTTGGCCTGGCACAGCGATGACCCAGGTTCAAATCTTGTGATGGGCAAGATAAAAATGGCCATTGCCACTGTCCATTTTAGCAGTATGATTGCTCTGGTGGTTCAGTGTTGATTCAGGTCCCTACCCCTTGTTCCCTGGGATGGTTATCCCCGTCTGCCATCTCGCCAATGGTGGGTGTAGACGTTAAACCTCAATGTTCATTCATTCAAACCTAAGTGAATCATTTCGCACCCCGGCGAGAATGAAGCTCACGTCCGATCGTTTGGCGCTATATATAGTAACTGCGGTACGGGAGACCAGTGGGGTGCCACAGCCACGCTATTAGACCAATTTATTAGGAATCCGCACAAATTTTCTGACACCGGCAGAGGCTTTTAGATTACATTACATTACATGATTATTGCTTTAGGTCCAGCGGACTCTTCCGAGCCAAATCAGGACCGGACAACCCCCGATCCGCATAAAAGATCTGCTGAAACAACCCTAGTGGTAAAACTTAATGATCTCCACCAGCCAGTCACTTTACAATAAAGACATCCCACGCAGGGGACGCTGAGGCTATACTCTAATTTATCGAACCCCTGTTTACAAAAACAAAATAGAATACAAACATCATTATAAATTACAACAAAACACATACATATAAAATGCCTACATTGCTAAATAATAACATCATAGGAAGCCCTAGTGACCACCTGGCAGAAAGCGTCCAATATTCCCAAGCTGATCCAACAGACCTCACACACAAATAAGGAGTCTTGTCCCGGAAGAGTTTTCAAGAAAAAAGGTAGGTGACTGGTCTAGCGAAGAAGATAGTATAACAGATTGATAGAACAGAGCAGGAATGAGAAAGAACAAAGGAGAAAGACAGCGACAATGGGAATTTAAAGCACTAAATTTCCAGAAAGTGGGGCTACTATTTATACTGAAACCCCCGGCACCCCAACGGGGGAAGAGGCTTTTAGATAAATGGCCAAGGGAGTTCTAGCCTTGCTAAATTATTCTGTTCCAAAAATTGTTATAGTACGGAACGGATTTGAGATTCGCCATATCTACACGCTCGAATACATGCACGCACCTACGCACACACACGCACGCGCGCTTACACACACACACACACACACACAGCCACGCACACGCACACACACACACACACGCACACAGACACACATTTCTTTTGTAAAGGACAAGAGCACGAATAATCTAAGTCTCGTTTGTAAGAATACTCAGATGTGGTTATCATGACGCCTAAATCAGAAGACGAGATTTCCGCTGTTGTGGTGGTTCCCTATACGCTTAATGTGTCCGGGGACGTAAATTTTACTTTAAAAAAAAAAGAAAAAAAAAGACGAGATTAAGAATTAAAACAAATAAGAATAAAAAGCAGCACGCCGAAAATGTCAATGCGTGCTCTTTCGCTAATTGCTTCATCGATCGGAAGCTCGAAGCCAACTGTAATAGCTGTGTAAACAATACAATACAATACGACACAAGACAATACAACGCGATACAATATAACACGACACAATACAAACAATACAATACAGTACAATACAATACAATACACCACAACTTTATGATCTCAGATAAAGAATGTACACCAGCGTAGATCATTTTAACATAAATCGACAAGAAAATAATTAAAACTACTTAGCTTAAGTGAATAGGATATTTTGATTAGGAACACAGGAATGAAAGTGGTACCTTCAGGAAGAGTGTGATGTGGTAAAGAAGAAGAATGGAGATCAACCCTGTCCTTGGGAGAAAAAACTCCTTTGGTATGTTAACATTTTGACAGGCCAAAGATGGAGTGGGACAGGGGAAATTAGCTTACGTGAACAGGGGTTCCTTTGTGGACTTCAGGTAGTGCCGGTCAACGAATGTCTGTGTTCCGAAACACTGTTCTCATTTGGCCTTAATACTATTACACTATGTACAGAAGTCTTTGGGACTGAAAGAGCGCGATCAGTACCGGCTGAGCAAAGTCAAGTCAATTTCTCCTTTCGCTTAATTAAGATTGATAGAGGGATGGAAGGCTTCGTCTAGTCTCAGCTAAGATGTATGCCAACACCAGGTCAACTTGACCCGCGCCGGCCTCATCATGACGTAACGCGACACAGGCAGTGCGCAACTACTGACAGGAGTTGGCTGCGGGCCAAGTGCAGTAAAGAGCACCGCACCGCTTCAACCCACCCCCATCCCACTCTGCCCTCCCCTTACCTCTCCCCATTCCCCCACTCACCGCCGCTCACCACAACCCACTCCCTCCCTCTCATCCCCGTCTCTCCATTGTAAAGTATATATTGTACTGTTACGAGAAACAAGTGTCGGTCGGTTGATCAGCTCGCTACACAACAGGGTGGAGCTGACAGGCTTGCATCCCGTCCAACTGTGGCTCACTATTGTTGGTTGACTTGATATGGCTAGCTGTAGTTATGTCTTCAACATTCCACACTTACATATAAGGTCGACAGGTCGCAATGATTCCAGCAGCCTGGGAGAACTGTGCCAGGAAGGCAACTTTCATTCCGGCACAGTTCTGAGCTTTTCATTTCACCACTCGCAGAGGTTGTTGCGCAAATCCTCTGCCCACCTGCATCTTCCACTGCGGCGGTCTTGCCGACCTGCATTTTTCACTGCGGCGGTCAAAGCCTAGCCGACCAGTTACCATTGCCGCGGTCAGCCGACCAGCGTCTTCCACTGCGGCGGGCTTCAGGCAAGGCTTAGCGTACACCTGCTTATACGATGCGTTCAGACCCCAGCTGCTGCTGCTATGGGATTCCGGGGGTTACCGTTGCTTTTGGCGATTGGAGCCTCGCAGTCTGCTTCGGTGATCTCGGAGTCCTGTGGCTCCGGCGGAATGGGGAAACCCCGAAACGATACTCCACCTCAACCCTCAACCGTCATCTTCTCACCTGTAAGGCTCAAATCGCCGTTCCATTCCCTGGTGGCCCTGTTACTTTTACTACTATTGGGCATCATGGGTACTATACTGTGGAGAGTGGCGCCTCCGGACTGCAGACGCTCTGCGCCGCCAGAGTTTCTTCGTGATGGCCTTCCCCTCTTCACACGGCCTTGTCACAAGAACCTTGGGTTGATCGTCAACCCATCCCTGAGCGACTCACCTTACTCCTATTGCGCGTCTGCTTCCACATCCAGATTACCGCCTCCAGCCTACTGCTGTTACTTGATTCTATTATTCATCGTGTCCTTTTATCCACGTCCCATATACGCTTTGGTGTCCGGGGACATAAATGTATTGAACGAACGAACTCTTCCTTATGATATGGTACTGATAGGGCTCTTCCCCAGGTCAAGAGGTGCGCAAGGCGCTAGCCGATACAGGATCTAACGTACACCAACCGAAGCGCCCAGTTGCTGACTTAGGTTAGGCGCACTGTCGGACGCCCTAGACACCTAAGCACAATCCTGGGCGATCGGGGATGGAGTAGCAAAGGACCCAGTGCTTACTGGGTGTATTTGTGTAGAGGATACATGAGCGTCAGATCATGTAAAGTCCACATGATGGAAAGCGCATGTGCGCAGACTAGACCTCGGTTTAGACTTTCATTGGAAGGAGAAAGGGGCCTACCTGCGTATCAGGGTCATGGTGTTCTTGTTTTCAGCGTGGCTTTCTTTCTTCTTTCTTGCGTAGATTAGTCCCCAGACACATGGCGTATGCTGTTGTTTGTAGATTATAGTCACACGACACTTTCGCATATAGGTGACTACTGGACCGATTTATACTGACACCAGCGGGCCAGTTGTTGGTAAAGGGGAAAATAATATGATCACACGTTGACCAATCCGGGATTCGAACCAGCGACCTTTCGGTTACTAGCAAGACGCTCTTACCAACTGAGCTACCCGGCCCCTCTTGGCGTATGCGTGCCGTCAACCCTCTTATATACTCTACCAAGCATTTGGCGGAGTAAAATAGAGAGAGCTAACTGGTTAAAGTGTGTTACTGGTGCCTTGCGATAACACGAGCGTGAATCTCCTGCAGGTCTTCAAAAATGCTTCTTCATTTCAGTAATAGGCCTCAGCTCCGCCTTGTGAACAGCAAATGGCCTACCATTAGGGTACTTAGTGGTTTTCAAAGGATGTCTCAATAGGCCTCTTTCTTCTAAAAGGACCTTGAACTTGGCCCCAGGGTCTAGCGTTATGCCACAGCACAAGAGCTGTAGCACAGGCACATTAGCCAAGAAGAAATGGGGCTTGGGAGAGAATTAGTGGATCCCTGACCCCTTCCTGCTATCGGGAACCACTAATTCTCTCCCACGCCTCATTCTTCCTGGTTAATGCCCCTGTGGTTGAACGCAGCCCACTGATCTATTTAGTTCAGGGAACGCAGCCAGTTTCAGGTTACGTGGCGTTAGGCAATTGCTGGCAAGCTGTTGTTGGTGGGACATTTCTGAGTAGAAACAAGGAATATTTGAAGAAGAAATTGTCAATAAACATTGTGAGTAGGACGTCTCCTCTTGATTCACTGCATATAGATGAACCTCGCATGTGATGAGTTTATTTATCTCGACCAAAGACTACTAAAACTTCATTTAGTAGTCCTTGATCTCGACCCTACTGTCTGTACACTACGGTAAACACAGTACATTCAGAACTGTAATGTGTTGCTTTGAAGCGAGTACTCGCGAGTACACACGCGTACGTGCGAAAATAGGAGATGAGTTCCGTTGCTAAAGGCGAAAACAAGCAATCCGTCACGTGACTTTGGCGAGTTGGAAAAATACATACTTTTCTGCGAGTATATCATGGCCGCCAACGATGTTGTTCTCAGACCATCACACAAGC
>CM072517.1:5462913-5535413 GCA_036898135.1 Oncomelania hupensis
CCTCAAGCAAGCTACAGAGTTTTCACATTTGAAGGCAGGAAAACGTGGTGGTTTTACCTTAGGAAAGCTGTACGTCACATCAGCGGTGTTTCTTAGGCCGCGAGCCAAACAAGCATGTCTCAACTATTAAACAGAATGAACGAGGGAAACTCGTGAACTATTAACAATAAGCTAATAAGCAAAAACTAATCACTCTAAAACTAAACACACACACACACACACACACACACACACACCCCCCCCACACACACACACACACACACACACACACACATACAGGAGTTGACCCCGTTAAGCGGTCTTTAACAATTTTCCATCATTACGCTGCCGGTATATATCTGGCTACCGAACAGCTCTATGAACTCCAAATTATTCCAAATTATGGAATTTGCTTCGTTTTTGCATTCTAAGAGCTGTGGTATATAAATTATTTCTCTAAAGCAACAAACATGGAAGTGTGATTTCTTACCATCATTGTGCAGCCATTGTGTGTGACCTCTTTGGCACTAACATTATGTGGTCATTGTGTGTAAGCTCATCTGTATCAACATTATGTGGTCATTGTGTGTAAGCTCATCTGTATCAACATTATGTGGTCATTGTGTGTAAGCTCATCTGTATCAACATTATGTGGTCATTGTGTTTAAGCTCATCCGTATCAACATTATGTGGTCATTGTGTGTAAACTCATGTGTACCATCATTATATGATCATTTTGTGTATGCTCATTTGTACTAACTTTATGCGGTCATTGTGTACCATCATTAAGTAGTCATGGTGTGTAAACTCTTATGTACCATCATTATGTAGTCATTGTTGGTAAGCTCATCTGTACCATTATTGTGTAGTTAATTTGTGTAAACTCTTATGCATTATTACCAGGCGGTCTGCAGGTGTACCATCATACTTATAAAGATGTTACATTCTAAAATCACATAATTTGTAAACTGATTTCAAATACATTGAATTGAAATCTTCAAAAAGACTTTATTGTAAATCTTTAGTGGATTTTAGTTAACTAGCAGTAGAACATGTTAAAGACATTTGTATTATGATGCTGAGAATATGAATAAACTTTTCTTGACTCACTATGAAAACTGCTTTGAAGTTTGATGCAGAATGTGCTTTAAAAAAACTTATGTAATCGTAACTGAGCTGAGCAACAGAATGAGAAAAAGATAGAGAAAAAGAAAACACAAATCGGTCAAATGGCTTCAGTATAAATGTATTCAAACTGTAATACATATTTTAATGTTCAAACAACTGGTAGCGTGCAGTACTATGGACAAGACATAAACATGTGTGGTTTGCAGACAGTGGCAATGGGTGAGCTGGCATCTCAAAGATAAAAAAATCACACTGGTTTTGCTTGCTTGATTGATTGATTAATTGTTGCTTTAGGTCCAGCGGACTCTTCCGAGCCAAATCAGGACCGGACAACCCCCGATCCGCATAAAAGATCTGCTGAAACAACCCTAGTGAGAAAACTGAATGCCCTCCACCGGCCAGTCACTTTACAATAAAGACATCCCACGCAGGGGACGGCTGAGGCTTTACCCCAACTACTCGAACCCCCGGTTACAAAAACAAAATAGAATACAAACATCATTATAAATTATCAACAAAACACATACATATAAAATGCCTACAGTGCTAAATAATAACATCATAGGAAGCCCCAGTGACCACCCGGCAGAAAGCGTCCAATACTCCCAAGCTGATCCAACAGACCTCATACACAAACAAGGAGTCTTGTCCAGGAAGAGTTTTCAAGAAAAAAGGTAGGTCATTGATCTAGCGCAGAAGAAGATAGTATAGCAGAGTGATAGGACAGAATGATTGATTGATAGTTGCTTTAGGTCCAGCGGACTCTTCCGAGCCAAATCAGGACCGGACAACCCCCGATCCGCATAAAAGATCTGCTGAAACAACCCTAGTGGGAAAATTGAATGCCCTCCACCGGCCAGTCACATTACAATAAAGACAGTCCCCTATACGCTACTGTGTCCGGGGACGGTAATCTACCCACTGAACTGAACTGAACGCTGAGGCTATACTCTTAATTTATCGAACCCCCGTTTACAAAATTGGAATAAAAATATGATAAAATATTAAAACAAAACACATACATATAAAATGCCTACATTGCTAAATAATATCATAGAAAGCCCTAGTGTCCATTTGGCAGAGAGCGTCCAATATCCCCAAGCTGACCCAATACACAAACGAGGAGTTTTGGGAGAGTTTTCAAGAAAAAAGGTAGATGACTGGTCTAGCGAAGAAGATAGTAGAGCTATAGAACAGAGTATGAATACGAAAACAACAAAGAAGAAAGACTGCTACAGTGGGAATTTAAACTACAGCACTAAATTTTCAGAAAGTGAGGATGCTATTCATACAGAAACCCCCGGCCACTCCACGGTGGTGTTACTTCCAACACACACAAAAATAAAAAATAATCAGTCAACTAACAAGAAAATGTAACAAAAAAATGTGGGTTTTTTTTATTTAAAAAAGCACATATAAAAATTTAACAACAAAAAACAAAAACAAAAAAGTGGGGAAAAAACCTACAACAACACTAATTAAAAAACATAAAAATCAATAAATTGCACATTTTGCAGACATCTTTACATACGCACTGAACGCACATTCATCACTCAGACATGCAAAGTCACTATTAGAAGATGGAAAGGGAATCTAATTTTAATTTTGAAATGTTTAGATTGACTGCATCCAATATTTTTATTGAAGGGAGCGAGGAAACCAGAGTATCCAGAGAAAACCAACAGTGACCTGAAAAGCCTCGTACCTAAAAGTCGCACAAGTTCATCCCTTGATATTTGATATTCGAGCTTCGATATTTTTATTTACACTGCCCAAGCACGAACATCGACATAAGAGATTCGGCTATTAATTTGCATAACTTCGTGTAACATAAAATTAATGTGGGTGCTTGGGCTGTGTCAATAACGAATGGTGGTTTAATTGAATGAATGATTACAAGTACATCAATGTCTTATCAATTTCCTGAAAACCTGTAGCAGACTACTTAGTAAACAGGGCAACATACAAACCATTATTTCAAAGTGCTGCAGTCACACAGAGCTGTGCACGGTATCTACTATGATTGCTAAAGGATGCTCTAAAATAAAATAGAAAGATCATTCAAACACTGAACCATTTCACTATAAGTATTTAGGGCACTGTTCGGGATGCATATTTGCAGACAATAGGACAGAGCTGCTCAAAGTGCTGGCCGATACAGGATCTAGCCAAAGCGGCCCAAGGCGCCAACCTGCAACCTCTGGGCGCATAGTCTGATGCTCAACCTGCAACCTCTGGACATATAGTCTGACTCTCAAACGACTGAGCACAATCCTGGGTGATGAGGTATTGGACCTAGTTGAGTGCAAAGTGTATTTAGGTAGCTGGCACTCGCCCAGCTAGAACATGAGCGTCAAGATCTTTAAAGTCCGTGCAATGGAATGCATGCATGCAAACTTGATCTCATTTTATACTCTCATCTGAAATACTAAAAGAAATGTTATCCTTTCCAATTGCCCACTGCATGCTTACCTAAACTAAACACTTCAAAATATAATCGATTTTTTTCACGCGCACCCAACTGTCTTAATTATGTTCATGGCATTGTACATGTGCCCTTGACCCATCCAGCTCACACGAAATCTCTATTACCAATCATATTTGGCACTCACCCTAAGACAAGCATACATTTAATTTTGATCTTTAACGATTCTTACATCTCATGAAAACTGACAGTGGACGCATCAAAATATTGATTACACCTCATCAATAAAGATCATGCATAGTCCATTTGCCATTTCCATTTGTTTGGTTACTGCTCCCTCTAAACATGACTCAGCACACTATTCAATTTCAACAAGTTAGATTGTCAGAATTTTTTAGCAACAATTTATTCACGGATTAGAGAAAGCAGTACCAGCACAATTTGTGTCCCCAACGATTCATGCTTTCAGTCACATATTGTCCTGTACAACGAGACGGAAATACTGTAGAATTACAGAAGGAAAGAACACTGAACGTTTACATTACATTACATAATTGTTGCTTTAGGTCCAGCGGACTCTTCTGAGCCAAATCAGGACCGGACAACCCCCAATCCGCATAAAAAAGATCTGCTGAAACAACCCTAGTGGGAAAACTGAATGCCCCCCCACCAGCCAGTCACTTTACAATAAAGACATCCCACGCAGGGGACGGCTGAGGCTTCACCCCAACTTATCGAACCCCCGTTTACAAAAACAAAATAGAATACAAACATCATTATAAATTATCAACAAAAAACATACATATAACATGCCTACATTGCTAAATAATAACATCATAGGAAGCCCTAGTGACCACCTGGCAGAAAGCGTCCAATATTACCAAGCTGATCCAACAGACCTCATACACAATTGATTGATTGATTGTTGCTTTAGGTCCAGCGGACTCCTCCGAGCCAAATCAGGACCGGACAACCCCCGATCCGCATAAAAGATCTGCTGAAACAACCCTAATGGGAAAATTGAATGCCCTCCACCGGCCAGTCACTTTACAATAAAGACATCCCACGGAGGGGACGGCTGAGGCTTTACCCCAACTACTCGAACCCCCGGTTACAAAAACAAAATAGAATACAAACATCATTATAAATTATCAACAAAACATATACATATAAAATGCCTATATTGCTAAATACTAACATCATAGGAAGCCCTAGTGACCACCCGGCAGAAAGCGTCCAACACTCCCAAGCTGATCCAACAGACCTCATACACAAACAAGGAGTCTTGTCCAGGAAGAGTTTTCAAGAAAAAAGGTAGGTCATTGATCTAGCGAAGAAGAAGATAGTATAGCAGAGTGATAGGACAGAGCAGGAAAGGGAAAGAGTAAATGAGGAAGACAGCGACAGTGGGAATTTAAAGCACTAAATTTCCAGAAAGTGGGGATACTATTTATACTGAAACCCCCGGCACCCCAAACAAGGAGTCTTGTCCCGGAAGAGTTTTCAAGAAAAAAGGTAGGAGACTGATCTAGCGAAGAAGACGATAGTATAGCAGATTGATAGAACAGAGCATTACATTACATTACATTACATTACATGATTATTGTTTTAGGTCCAGCGGACTCTTCCGAGCCAAATCAGGACCGGACAACCCCTACCAATACCATGTAATGTGGACAAAAATGTTGGTCATTAGACAGAGACACTTGAATCCCAGCAAAGGTACAGAAAAACTATCATTATCAATAATGTTGTGCAACTGATTTTTCTGTACCTTTGCTGGGATCCAAGTGTCTCTGTCTAATGACCAACATTTTTGTCCACGTTACATGGTATTGGTATTGCTTACTATCCAAAAATCCTATTTGAATCAATTATAAAAAATATTCACATTATAATATTTATTAAAAAAACAACAAGAAAAAAATGCATGCGCACAAGCACACACATCACTTACGTGCAAGCACACCAATCACCCAGTTACATGCATATGAGAGCTAGTAGGCCTATGTCTCCACCAATCACCCAGTTACATGCATCAGAGCTTGTGGGCCTATGTCTCCACCAATCACCCAGTTACATGCATCAGAGCTAGTGGGCCTATGTCTCCAGCAATCACCCAGTTATATGCATAGCAGAGCTAGTGGGCTTATGTCTCCACAACCTCCCCGGCTGGTCATGATAAAAGTAAATAAAAACGAATACTTTTCCATGTACAAACTGTTTTTTCCTTGCCACTAGTTATATTCTAACATTCTTTATACTTCTCAATAGCTAAGGTAAAAATAATGAGTCTGAATCAGGACTGTAGAAATATCTACAGTTGGCAGGTAGAGGTGGTGGAGACGCAGGCCTACTAACTCTGCTACACAGTGTGATTGAACACCACATAAATGAGGAATGTACATGTCCATGGTATTCTCTCTCACCTCTCTTCACTCCAAAGCCAATAAAGTTTCTGAATTTTCCTTTCTTGCCAAGGTCGACAAACAAGTCGAAGGAAAGTGAAAGTGTTTGCTCGAACATTTCAACTTGCAAACACAATTTAGGCTGCTTGACCGTTTCTACCGGCACAGTTCTGCAGTTCAAAATATAGTTCTCAGTTTCACAAACCTAAAAAATAGTAGGGATCTTTCACACATACCACTTGATGCTACATGGGTCATTTTTGGTGCCATTCAAATACAGGCAATTGCCTTGATCACAGAATGTTCAGTAATTGGTTTCAAACGACGTTCTACATTACATTACAAATTGTTCCACAAAACCACGCTGTCATCAAAGGTTGTCTACACAGTGCATACACGTTAGTGTACTTAAAACATGAGGAATCACAACATCACACTATTTTTGGAGAGCTGCAATGGTGCAGTAGTGGACCATCAGTCTCAAAAGTCCAGAGTTTGGCATCTAGAAGTTTCTGACTGGTGTGACTGAAAAGAATCGAGTCTCTCATACACAGAGTTTGTACACAGTGTTTTTATCTAGCTGCGTTAGCTGTTGCTGTGGCCCGATTTCTTACAAAATCTTTGATGTTTTTCCAAGTTATGTGCCTGAGAACAGGTTCTTTTTGAAGGCAGTCTTCTATAACAGCTTTACCAGTAAGGTGTGGAGGTGAATGTAGCGACCCAACTGTCGATAACAAGCTGCTACTTCCTCTTTACTCCATGGACGCCTGGCTGGATGCTCTGCAGAAAAACCCAAATGTTACTTCAGGGGCGTCGCACACGGGGGGTGTGGGGGTCAGGGGGGGCACCTGCCCCCCAATAATTTGGCCAAAAAAAAAAAAAAGAAAGAGAGAGAGAAAGGAAGAAAAGAAGAAGAAGAAGATTTCAATCGATAGAGGAAGGCAGGAAGAATCAATAATTAAAAAAATCACCATATTTTTAAACCGTAGTGTAAAGGGCTAACGTACGAAATAATATTACAATAATCTATTAGCATGTGCCTGTGTTTCACAACAAAATATTTCGTGGCGCTAACGCAGCAGAGCTGGCTTTCGCTGTTTGAAAGAAGTGTCATTTCATCACGCAAAGAGCAAAATTAACAAAACTATGGAATCGTCTGTTTTCCAGGTTTGTTGATATCAATTATTTACTTTAGTCTGTAAAATGAGTAAGGCAAGGGTGAATGTGCAAGTGTCAATAAATAGTTGAGGTGCGCGATATTTTTTAATTTAGATTTAGTTTGTTGACAGGCCTACACGTGCACGTGCTTTGATCGCAAAAGGGGAAAAAAAGGACCCGTTCGCTTTTCTGGGGACAGATAACGTGGGCTTGACTGCTTTGATTATTACACCACCACCCCCACACCCCACACCCCATTATAGGTTTCACTTGGTTTGTTTGTTTGTTTGTTTTGTTTGTTTATGTGTCCGCGAATAGATCTCCGATGTTTGTGGACTGAACTAGCTGAGATTTTGTTCATGGACTACTAGTAAGATCATCTGTGATCACAAAGACAAAAGGCACTCAGACAGACAGTATTTTGCTTTAGAGAAACTGCGAGTAATATACGCCCCCCCCCCCCCCCCCCCCCAATATTTTGGACCGTGCGACGCCCCTGTACTTGTTTACAATATAAAGCCCAACTGTGGTAATATTTTACAACCAACCGTAATTAGTAAATTGTGTGGGGTGGGAGGAAGAAAATAGGGAGGATGTGTGGGGGTGAAAGAGGGTGTCCACTAGGGATAAATCCATAGCTTCAAGAGTTTTTCAGATATAATGTGGAGATATTTCGAAGCACAATCAACAGGTTTTCTACTTTCTAGGTGCAGCCAATGAAACTGTCGGATAATTAATTATATTTACTAGTTTAGATGTGAATATCAATATAACATTTTCCAAGTATTTAGCAGTCAGGTGAAACTTTTTATTTACTGCAACAATGTGACAATGTTACGGATATAAAATTAAATGCTTTACTGTCATAAGCAAGCAGAATTCTAAAAAAAAAAAATTGTGGTCGGTGGTGTATTCCCGTCCTGTACTGTGCAATCAATACATGCTTGATACGGTCTAACAACCCCTGTTTTTAACTGACAGTACGAGTTCATTACAGCCACCTTAATAAACTGCACGGTCTCTTTGTTAATAAAGAGAGAGAGAGAGAGAGAGAGAGAGAGAGAGAGACACAGAGAGAGAGAGAGAGAGAGAGGGGGGGGGGGGAAGGGAAAGGCAAAAAAAAACCCGAAAATCAACTTTATTAAATGTCCGATACATTATGGCGAAGTTAGTAGATAATTTTGGAGAAAATAAAAATAAATATAACATAGTGTCAACCACAAACACTATCCTTTGTACCCAGGCTTCCGTAATTTGTTAATTTCTAACCTTCAAGTTCAAGCTGAATTATATTTTTCAATTTCGTATTTTATTTTTAGATATCTGTTAAATGCAGAATTTTCCATCGTTAAGTCAGCTAAAGATCACATCCGGTACATTCACCAACATTTAGATCTCGGCATGTGTATGCTGTTTTTGTACAGTAGTTAACTGTCACTATGTGGCAGTGTTAGCTTAATGCAGTTGCCAACACTATGCGGAGATTGTGGTCAGTGACCTTAATCAGTTTCAAGTTCATGCAAGTATGGACACTTATGTACAAAGTAACACTATCATAATAATATAAATAAATGTAAAAGTCAGAAATATTAACTAATAAAGAACTTTCTGGATTCAAATTTTAAATATACTTACTTTCTGATTGCTTTCCAGGCGAATTGTAAACCTCAGAATTTCCAGAACATTCTAAAAAAGAAAAAAATCCATAAGTACTCAATGACTGTCAAATTAATGACTGACAAATGTGGCAGTGTTAGCTTAACACAGTTTCTTACAAACACTATATGGACATTGTGGTCAGTAACCATAAACTACTATTGTTTATTTATTTATTTACATATTTACATCTGACAATGTTGTTCATACAAAATGGCATGCCTCTCCCTTTAGTCGTCGGTTGGTGAATGGACCCTGAATTTCACCAACACTATGTGAATGGTTGTGTATTCTGTTTTTGTTCAGATGTTTACTTTCACTGTACCACTACTAGTAGTATAGGAGCAAAATGGGCATGTGATTTTCCTACACATTTCATTATCATACTCATAGCAATAAAATATATTTTTAAACTGTGGAAGTATATCTAACTGGTGTTTAAAGTTATTTATGCTTGGTGCATTATTAAGTGAAATAGCTAGATTAGTCCAGTTAGTAACAACTCTGCTAGAAAACAAAAACTTCATATTTTAGTATTGGAATGCTGAATAAATACTTTTCCTTCCAACATTCATGTAAAGAAAAAACAAACATCAGAACTGATAATTAATTTGAATTAACCAACGTGATTCTGAATCAACAATGGAAGGAAACAAAGTAGAATTAGATCTAGAACAGTGCTGTCAGTAGAAGAGGGATGGAGACGCAGCATGCCATGAAAGTGGCACTAGCTTCAATGGACTCTCCACAGAAAAAGGGAAGAAAAAATGTTGAATTTTCACTGACACTAGCATCCATGGTTTTCTCATAATAATGGCACAAATACATAAGCACTCAAAGTAAATAACTAACAAACGAAAAATCAACTAAAGCACAGCAACTTACCAGCGGCTCTTTTCAATTCAAGATGGCGACTTGTGCACACTTGTTTTCAAAAACTAGTTCCCTCTCTCTCCTTAGTGTGTGATTTCACGTCTACTTTTTACAGCACAAATGCTGCCGTGATACACACACGTGTGTTAAGGGTCGTGTGTGACCATCAATGAATTTCCCGCGTTATGCTGCCTAAACCAATCACAGCTCGGATTATAATTTATGCATATTTTAGAGGTTAGGGAGTTCAAAAATCGCAATTGTGCATTATGCGGTCGGCAGCATAAAGAGCGAGGCAGCATAACGTGAGTGTGTAACCATACGATTGGCAGCCTAACGGAGTCAACACAAACGCACACACACACACACACACACACACACTCTCTCTCTCTCTCTCTCGTATTTCAGGAATATGTTTGTTTCAAATTATTTTATGTGCCTAATTATTTTGTTTGTTTTGCATTGTTTATTAAGGACTAGCTGTAAGACAGGTCCAAAGGACCTAATGCTATTATCCTATTAAAGGTTTCGACTTCGACTTCTCTCTTTCTCTGTCAATCACTCACGAACACGCACACGCACACACATCCACACACACACACACACACACACACAAACACACGCGCGAACTATGACTTTGCAGATTTGTTTCATTCATTTCAATATGTGGAAGGAAAATAATGACAAACTGTCATGTCGCCTGTGCAGATGGTATTTTGCCTGGCAGCTTAGTTATTTGGAGAAGGCAAACAATACAACCGTGACGTGTGGAGCCCGTGCAAAATTTATAGTTATCAAATTATTTTGTTGTAATGTTGTCAATGAGTATAGGGTGTATTGACCTATGTATATGTCTAGCATAATATGACATAATATAATGTATTCTTGTGTACTTTATCTCTGAGTAGTGCAAGCATGTTCAAAGCACACACCAACTGCATTGTAGTTATAGCTATAAGCAGCGGTTTCCTTAAATTCAAATTGAGGGGATGGTTATCAAAAGAAAACAATGAAGCAACATTTCAATGCCCATAACATTTATTATTGTACAAACTTGACACACATTTTTAGAACGACATGCATGTATTGACAAAAGTATACACACCAACACACACATGCACGCAACTCATAAACTTGACTACCACATTCGCTCCTGCCAACAACATGACGTCCTCGTCACTTCAATCAACGTGAAAACATAACATTTTTTACACTGAGTTGGCAGCGATGCATTCACTAAGTCGGGCAATATTTGCGGCATTACATGTGATAATCAAATATAAGTTGCATGACAATTATGAAAAACTGATAACTGAGAATAATACAAAACGTAAAATTGAGCAAGAAAAATACACTATACTAACACACAAATACACTAACACACAAATACAACACACACAAATACACAATGAATAAAAATGTCTAACAATAAAATATTCTGACTGACACATTTTGTTTACCCCTTGAGACAAAAATAATGTGAAATTTAAATAAAAGCCTTTTTACCTCCTACAAATGAACAAAAGAAGTAGGAACCCTCACCCTGCTACAGCCACTACACACCACACCCGAAAGGCGTATCTAATAGCATCATCATTTCCTTTGCACCGGCCACCTTCCATCTGTACTACTCTGTAGTCAAACAAGCATGATGAGGTCAACCGAAATGATTAAGCTTTGTTTGAGGTTCATGTTATTCTATAATTCTAATAACAAACTAAGAATAAACTAAATCCGTCCTTTAGTGTCTGAGAAAGAGCCTTTACAGACACATACACACACGCGCTCAAACACACATGCTATACCTGGAGGGGTGATAACATACACACACGCGCACAAACAGACATGCTATACCTGGAGGGGTGATAAAGAAGTCGCAGCAGTCACGCATACGTCTTCTCCTTAAGACTCAGGAGGTAGCTTTTCTTTGGTGGCAGTAGGGGGGAGGGGGGGGGGGCTTGGATCTTGTAGACGTGGCCCTTCTGCACTCCCACACCAGCTCAAAGCCTATGTGAGCAGCACTGTTTAGTGCATCCACATTTTGCTGGCTGCGGGCTATTTAAAGCTTGCCTGCACCCTCCCTTCCAGTGAAAGGAAAGGAAAGGAAGCATCGGCGAAGCTATTTATAGCTAGCCTGGCTGACCTAACCTCAAAACTAAAAAGCTTTGGTTGAGTCGCTGTGGCCATTTGAATACCCCCTTTCTTCACCAGCACAATTTTCAGACTGGCCAGCTCACCAGCATAACCCTAAAGGTCCCCCTCTTGTCCTGCCAAAACAACGTGTGATAGTACCTAGAGATCCATGGTGTCACTCACCCACCCTTGATGCGCATGCACTTATGTATGTCAACAACGAAAATAATGTAGCCGAGCGGAGTATTTGACTCCCGTCTCTCGGCCACCACCTTGACAACACGGCCCAACCCGAGCTGTTAGTTTGTTTTTTAATTATCCCTCGTACCGTAAGAGGGACATAAAAATATTTGCCCAGCAAGGCGGCGAAGAGTGGTAGTATATTAAACCGGTTTGCCGGCTACTAGTGCCATGACACTTCACACAAGTCGCTGCCACCGACCTGCATAAAATGCCTGCCAACAATGTAGTCCCCCTCACCTCCAAAAGCAGAAGACGAATGGTCAGCCGGGGAGAACAAATGTCGTGTCGCCTTGTCCTGCATAATCCAATGGCCACACCAAAGGATTCTGCACAGCAGGAGCCACCCAAGGCTAGTCAACCCAAAAATTGTAACTTCTCTACCAAGCTTAAAACAGTCGCCTCCCTTTTCGATACAATAAAATAATATTAATAATGAAATATATAGGCCCATATAGGTTGGATTCTCTCCAAGAAGAAGAAAACTTTTTTTTAAGGGGGGGGGTGAGGGGGGGGGGGGCACTTTATTGTCACTTTTGATCGGGAAATTATGGGCCGGCCTCCCCTGGGGAAGGCGTAGTCGCAGCCTATTGCGTGCCCAAACCCAACCTACCTAATATTAGTTGTGTTCTCAAATTTTGCTGAGGGAGTAAACCGGAGTACCCGGATCCGGAGAAAACCCCCGGACGTTGCCCGAGTCGAAAGTAAATAATATTCAAAGAAACACAATGCCCAGATGCTGGATCGATCCCACACCTGCCAGGCACCATTGGTTTTTTTAGCCTATGGATAAGGCAAGTTAGTCCCGCCTTAGACCACTCAGCCACAACGCTCGCTTTATGTTATAGTACCACTCACAATTATTACATTATTAAATGACTATGAATCTATTACTAAGAGCTTGTAACCGACTTGAAAGTTCACATTTAGAGCAGCCCGGTTATTGTGCAAATTGAATTTGCACCCTTGTGTACAGATCAAATAAAATTTATACTTTTCCTTGTGATTTTTTTTTTTTGGTTTTTGAAATTTAAAAAATTATGGACGGTTTCGGTTCCACAACAAATTGTTTGGTGCCTGCCAATCAAAATAGGAAAATATCAAGCCACAGCGAAAACTGGAACGAGAAGTTCAACTAAGTCAAATTAGGGTAACACAATACGATCTCTACTTCCTCGTAAATTGGAACAACAACAAAACGATCGTGCATTCCGAGGAACTTGCATACTTTCCTGGATAAAATACGCCTTCAATTGTACAAGACTGCATGCAGTATTCAAGAACATATATATATAAATATAACTTACCGTTTCCAATATGACGCGTTCTGTCTATATTAAAGAAAGAGCCAAGCGTGAATGTCGCCATTTTTGTTCTTGAAGTAAGCATGTAGGGAGATAGGTTTGGCTTTGCTTGCCAAGCCTCTTGTTTTGCTTGCCGCAAGCAGTCGCTAAGAAACGCTCTTGCCTTGTTTTTCTTGTCTCAACTTGATTGGCTTGGCGAAAGAAAGGCAGCTCAGAGCATCATGCCTTTCAAAGGTCATCCTGCAGGGCACGGTGCAAAGAGGTAGAAGAAGTAGACAGAAGATGGAATACGCTGGTTAAACGATCATGTGTGGTACCCCAACGACTTTCGAGTTACGGGAAACGATAAGTAACCGCATGGTTTTCCTACAAGGAAAAATAAAGTGTGTTTGTGTAGGTGTGTGTGTGTGTGCGTGCGTGTGTGTGTGTGTGTGTCCTTATACAAGCTGTTCATGTTTTGGATTTTAAATAGTTGCTCGATTAAAAAAAGGAGTTTTGTGGGGTGGGGAAAAAAATAATATTCGTTTCATAAAAATAGATTTGGGCATCGGCGTGCTTTTGTATACCATATTAAATAAAATTAAATAAAATGATATTATATTATATTATATTATATTATATTATATTATATTATATTATATTATATTATATTATATTATATTATATTATATTATATTATATTATATTATATTATATCGTATGTTAAAGAGACTGGAAGTTCCATGCATCATCATCATCATCACCATCGTCATCGTCGTCGTCATAAGCGATGTGAGCACACATCAGGGAGTGGAAATTTGTCTACGCTGGAAAAATTGTCTTTCATCATCATCATCATCATCATCATCATCATCATCATCATCATCATCATCACCACCACCACCACCACTTCACCACCATCATCATCATTATCATCATTATCATCATCATAAGGACATCAGCAACTAGTGAGGTTTGTGCGAGTAGGGGAATGAGAGGCCTGGCAACTGTACAGAGTATTCTGGCAGGACAGACAAACAGCGATGTACGCACTGACAGACATGCAGCCGAGAGTAGGTGTGTGTATGTGTGTGTGTGCGTGCGTGTGTGTATTGTACACATGAGGCCAGCTGACTGATATACGTCACAAACAATGCCGCAGTGATTTACATACTGCCAGGCGGAGTATCATAGACTGCGTGGAACTATCTATGTAGACTGTTAGAGACCTCTGGCACGCAAGTGTTAATATAGGCGCAGCAACTTGGTGCGCTCTCTCTTCATCTTGTGCGAACTGAGAGAAACTACATGTATGTCAGACCTCGTCAGCTACAACTAGAGCATCAAAAACTGTGGAGATTGTGCCTGTGAATTTAAGAGAGTTTCTGTTATAGCTACATCAGAGCTACTAGTAATACAAGCGCCTGTGGTTGGGTGGCAACTTATACAGGCGCCCGTAACTATGCATTTTGTTTTTGAGATAGCTCTAAGGAGCAATCTTTAAGAACCATAGATAACATCAACATTATTACTACTATTGTTATTACTACCACTATCATCACCACCACCTCCACCTTTACCACTACTATTATCACTGTTACCATCATTCTTTTTCTACGTCCTATTCCTCCTCTTCATCCTCCTCCTCTTCGTATTATTACCGTTATTATTACCACCGCCGTTACCATCATTACTGCTACCACCCCCACCTATCACCGTCGCCATCACCACCATCATAATCACCACTACTACCACCACCACTATCAAACTTATTATTATAATAGTAAGACTGAATAAATTATTTAAACATTACCTGGGAATTGGGAGGGAGGTGAGTTTTGATGAAAGAAAGAAAGATTTCTCTTATATAGCGCACTTACAAGCTCAGAGAGCTTCTCAAGGCGCTGGCCCTATATGATGCTGTATAATACGTTTAGAATCGTAGCACCATCATTTAAAACAGTGTTCCAAGCCAATATCAGACTAGGTTGGGAGTCAACAAATATAAACATCAAGTTCTGTCAGGAGAGGATCGTTTAGGGGGGGGGGGGGGATGGGAGAGAGCAACAATGCTGTCAGTCGTTCTCACAGAGGCTCTTTCGGAGGCTGAACGACATACACCCGCTGCTGGCAATTCCTCTGAGTGGCTGCCACATTGTCCTTGAACGTTAGAGCTGAGTCAAGGGTAACACCGAAGTACCTGAAAGTGTTCACAATCTCCACCCTCTCACCTGCGATCACCACCGGAGCCACCAACAGTACGTCTGGACGTGGAGTCACCAACAGTACGTCTGGACGTGGAGCCACCAACAGTACGTCTCGACGTGGGTCCACCAACAGTGCGTTTCGACGTGGAGTCACCAACAGTACGTCTCGACGTGGATCCACCACCAGTTCTTTGGTATTTGAGACGATCAGCTCCAAGTAGTTATCAGAGTAAAGTTCCCAATAGCCAGATTGTACTGTTGCTCTTACTCGGCATCAAAAAGTAGACCCAGGATGGCGGAGTCGTCGGGGAACTTGGTGCATGATCAGGTCGGTTCAATAATAATAATAATAATAATAATAATAATAATAATAAGAAGAAGAAGAAGAAGAAGAAGAAGAAGAAGAAGAATAAGTATTATTATTATTAGTAATTAAAAATAATAATTTTAATTATAACTATAATAATAATAAGGGCATGTCCTATCCTATCCCGTAACTCGAAGATCGTTGGTGCATCACAGATGCTCGTTTAACCAGCTTACTCCATCTTTCTCTGTCCTCAGCAACCCTCATGGCTTCGCTTAATGTCAAGCCAGTCCATTCTCGAATGTTGTCCTCCCACCTCTTTTTCTGTCTCCCCCTTCTTCTGCCTCATTGCACCGTGCCTTGCATGATGGTTTTTGCATGATCTGATGCTGTGGTGATGTGGCCATACCATCTGAGTTTCCATTTCTTCACCACTGTGAGCATGTCATCATGTTGTCCAATGGCTTGTGTGATGGTCTGTCGAACTTCGTTGTGGGTGATGTGCTTGGGTATAGGAAATACCCAGAAGTCTTCTGTAGCACTCATCTCAATGCTTTGTATTCTTCGCTGTAGATCTGCTGTGAGGGTCCATGTTTCGCAAGCGTATAGGAAGATGGAGATGACAAGGGAGCGCTGCCTTATCTTGGAATGTAAAGTAATGGTCCTGTCTTTCCAAATGGGCTTCAACCTTGTCAGGGCCGCAGTTGCTTGTGCGATCCTGGAGAGGACTTCCTGTTGGGCCCCATAGTCTGAGCTGATATAATAGCTTCTAAATATTTGAAGCTATACACTGTGTGGAGGGATTGGCTTTGGTCTTTGATGTCCATGTTGATGCCATTGATGTTGTTGGTCATCATTTTGGTCTTCTCTGCACTTATTTCCATTCCATAGGCTCAGGAGGTGGTGTCAAGCCTCTGTACCAGCTGTTCAAATTCTTGTTCCTCTTCAGCCAATCCATTAATGTCATCCGTAAAACGGAGTTTGGCGATTTCTCTACTCCCTATGCTGACTGTGCCTTCGTGATCTGAAAGGGCATCTGACATTTTGCGCTCTAGGAAGGTATTGAAGAGTGTTGGAGACAGTAGGCATCCTTGACACACATCGATTGTTGTTCTGAAACAGTTTCCGATGGCGCTGTTGTGGAGGACTGCAAGGTAGCCTTGTCATATAGGTTTTTATGACTTCAATAATTTTACGGCTTATGTTGTACACTCTCATGGTTGCCCACAGAGCTGCATGCCAGAATCGGTCAAACGCTTTCTTGAAGTCTACAAACACATTATATAGATGTTTTTGGTGCTGTAGGTATTTCTCGCAGATTATTCTGAGGTTGAAAATCTGTTCAATAGTACTACGTCCTGTCCTAATTCTGCTCGTTCTTCAGCTATGACTTGTGCAACTTGGGGGTCCATTCTGTTGAGTATTATTTTCAGGAGGACCTTGCTGGGATGGCTGATGAGGCTGATGGTGCGGTAATTTTCACACTGCTGAAAGTTACCTTTTTGGGGGGAAGAGTGATGACAAGCGACTGGGTCCATGGTGTATGTCACTTCCCACTCTGCCAGATCTTGTTACAGATAAGGTAGATGACGTCAATCATCGCTTCTCCTCCTGCTTGAAGCAATTCAGCGCGCGGGTATGTTGTCCACTCCCGCTGACTTCCCCTTCTTCAGTGATTGCGCTGCTGCCTCAACTTCTTCTCGGAGAATTGAGAGGATTTCTTCCTCTTAGCAGTTCTGGGGACAGTTTAGAACTAGGAACTGGAATAAACAAAAGCGTTGTGAGGGGGATGGGGTGGGGAAAGCGACTTAGTAATGAGAGAAAGAGAGAGAGTGAGGGGGGGGGGCAGGATGAGAAAGAAAAATTCCGTGAAAAAAGAGACGAGACCTTCTCCCAGAGAGAGAAAGGGTGAGAGAGAGATTCCCTGAAAACATAAAGAGACCAAGGATAAACAAATGCGATGGGAAAGGGGAAACAGCGACTCAGTAATGAGAGAGAGAGAAAGAAAGAGAGAGAGAGAAGGAAAGAGACAGGGAACGAGAGAGGCGATGAGGAGGAGAAATTCCGTGAAAAAAGACAGGGATAAACCGAAGTGATATGGAGAGGGAACTGAAGCGACTCAGTACCGATAGAAAGAAATGGGGGGGGGGGGGAATTGAGAGCGAACGGGAGAGACAGATAGAAATAAAGATACAGAGAGAATGGCGACTGACAGGAAGGCATATTGAGAAAAGAGAGAGAGAAGGGGGTAGGGTGGGAAGAAAGAAAGTCCATATGTCCTTCTTGGATAACAATAAAGTCCCAGAACAGAGGGCGTTTAGGGGACTGGTAGAATTCCGTGAAAGGAAAGAGAGATGGACAAACAGAGGCGATTAAGAGCGAGAGAGGGAGAAGATGCGATTCAGTACATAAGAGAGAGAGGGGGGAGAGAGAGATAAAGAAAGAGAGAGAGAGAGAGAGAGGAGAGGTGTCTAGTCAAGATTGGATGAAGGCGAGCTGTAGGTTTCAAAAAAGAAATAAATAAATAAAAACCAGCGATGGTGTATTCAAACGAACTGTGCTACTGGGAGGGTTTTGAGATCGAAGGCTGGCCATGCCAGTCAGTGGAGCTTTCTCGCCTGTCTGCGACTGTGGTGGTGCCTGTACTCGGATGAGAACAGTACTGGCTCGCAGTTGTCGGAGTAGTTGCTGTGTGGTAAGGTTGTTGTGGTGGTTGTGTCGGTTTTAGCCTGGTGGCTGTCGGCCAAGTAAGACTAAAATGGCGGACAATATACCTTGGGGAGGCTGAATCAGGTATGTGCTCATCACAGAGGTTTTCATGTAGGACCTACCCATACTTTCCGTCGTGAGATTTCTTCTTCATGAATGTTGTCTGGTTTTCTCTTCGTCGAGCGTTGGTTAAAGATAACTTTAGCAGTGCTGAAACTAGTGAAAGAAGAAAGTGATGTAATGATGATGATGATGATGAGGAGGAGGAGGAGGATAATGTTTTTGTGTTATTGTTGCTGCGCTTCTTCTACTTCTTCGTCGTCTCTTATTTTTTCTTCTTGATTTTAATATTTCTCGTCATCATCGTCGCCTGACTTTGTAATTGTTGTTTTGCGCAAGTTTGGGTGTTGTTGTTGTTGTTGTTGTTGCTGTTGTTGTTGTTGTTGTTGTTGCTGCTGCTGCTGTTGTTGATTTTTGCTTCTTGTGCGAGCTTGTTGTTTGTTTTATTACGGAGTGAATGGGGTGGAGGGATACGATATGCATGAGTTTCTCTCTCTCTATCTCTCTATCTGTCTCTCTCTTTACCTCTCTGCCTGTCTGTCTCTGTCTCTGTCTCTGTCTCTGTCTCTGTCTCTCTCTCTCTCTCTCTCTCTCTCTCTCTCTCTCTCTCTCTCTCTGAGTTGACTTTGTACGCTGGTGTCCATGTGTGTATAATCTCTTTGGTATAATTATGTTTTGCGCGCATGTCTGCCTTGCCTGACTGCCTGTCTGCCTGTCTGTGCGTGCCGCTATGAATTAACCTACGGACGCATGAAGCCTGAACGAAGGACGAAGTTTTATTGAACGGGCCAATTCCCATGCTGGTGCACAGGACGCTCAGCGTGGCACAGTGCGCTCAACCACCAAAATCCTCCACATTCATTTTGCTGTCAGCCTTGAAAGGGACACTGAAAACTAGACATATTATTGTCGTCGTTTTGTGGGCATTCCTCATCATCAGCATCACCCGCCGCGGCCGCAACAGCAGCAGCACCACCACCACCATCATCATCATCGTCGTCGTCGTCATCATCATCATCATCATCATCATCATCATCATCATCATCATCATCATCATCATCTTCTTCTTCTTCTTCTTCTTCTTCTTCTTCTTCTTCTTCTTCTTCTTCTTCTTCTTCTTCTTCTTCACCACTTTCTTCCTCTTCTTCTTCTTCTTCTGTCAGTCTGTGTGACATCATCATCATAATCATCGTCGTCGTCGTCATCAGCGTCATCGCCATCATCATCATCTTCTTCTTCTTCTTCGTCGTCGTCGTCGTCGTCGACATAATCATCATCATCATCATAATCATCGTGCCACTTGAAATTACCCTATATTTGTCATTGTCAGATAACTATTTTGTCACAAACCTTTCCTAAACGTTTTTATCCTGATAGCTTTTTAGTTCAGGTCGTTTTGGCACGAAACAGCTTGAAGTTAAATATTATACAATTGGTGGGAGGGGGAGTTAAGGCGGGATGGGATAGGGGTGGGGGTGGGGGTGGGGGATGCTTTTAATTAATCAGACGCCAGTACGAGTTCTCTTGAGCATTAGCTGAAGTTGACGAGGCTTAATCTCTGTACTGAATGGAGAGAGTATGCATCAGTCTCCGCTACGCTGAATGTGCCTGTGGTTCAAATGGTTATTAGGAGAGCCTGTTGTTTGCTTGTCAATGGGAATGACGCAATCTGATGTGTGGAAGCTTTCCTCGCTATCAAAGATTCTTTCATTATGTAGAGAACACTAGGTCCCTTCTCTCCAATCCCGGTGTAACAGGCCGGAATATACCCCTGGCTACTTTATACCCTGGGTATAATGTAGCCTAGGTGGGTTTAACCCCCTGGGTATAGATCAGCCTAGGCCAGGTCATACCCCTCGCGCCCGGAATATACCCCCACCTAAAGAGATTTCACTCATGGGTTTTGTTGTACATGACCGTTTGCGTGACCAACTCTCAGGTAACAGCCTTTTGCTTGCGTGTAAAAAAAAACACCTTAAAAAACCCTAACCCTATCTATCTATCTATCTATCTATCTATCTATCTATCTATCTATCTATCTATCTATCTATCTATCTATCTATCTATCTATCTATCTATCTATCTATCTATCTATCTATCCGTCTGTCTGTCTGTCTATCTATCTATCTGAGTGCATCAGAACAATTACAACACATAAATTAAAGAGTAACGTGAAGGATAAGGTCTTCCGTAGTGGGGGGGGGGGGGTATAATGGGCAGGAGAGGGTTAAACGAGCCTAGGCCAGATAATACCCAGGGGTATAGTCTGGGCTAGGCCAGTTTATACGGGGACATAGTCTGGGCTAGGCCAGTTTATACCCTGGGTATACTTGAGGCGGGGTATAATCTGGAGGGCGTCTCGGGCGGCTTGAGTTGGATCCTGGACATATCGGCCAGCGCCTTGAGCAGCGCTTCAGCTAAAAAAGCGCTATGAAAAAGCACTATTAAATGAAGTGTTGTTGATGATGTTGTTGTTGATGTTGGTGTAACAGCTTCTCTTGGGCTGGAGAAGCGGTTTATAAGAACGATTAAATAATATATACAATACAAAGAACTCGGAACGCGGTGTTCCCACTAAAAAGATTGTTTCATTAAGCGAGGGAAATTAATTCAAAGACAACATCGCATTTGATGTTTTTAGCAAGACCCTCCTGGGCAGCGTAATCATTGATCACGAAAGTGAATCTCCAGTGGGATGCTTGTGTTGAGAGGATGTGGACGTGTGTTTGGGGGTTGGTGGGGAGTGTCTGAATTAGGGGTAGGGGCGTGGGAAGATGTTTGTCTGTCTGTCTGTCTGTGTGCACGTGAGCGTAAGGGATGGGGGCGTGAAAGGTGTTTATCTCTCTGCCTGCCTGTCTGTGCTGTGAAGGAGAGACGTGTTGTGTCTGTTTGTCTGTCCTTCTCTCAGTCTGTGTGTCTGTGAACGGGATCAACGGTTGGACTTCAGACCGGAATAATCCGGATCACTGATGGAATCTTCCTAATTTGTAAAATGTCGTCTGCCATTTATCGTGTTGTCGTTCTATGAAAATTGCAGGATCCCTGCATTTGTGGGGGAGTCTATAAATAATATAATTAACGCAGACGAGCATATGTTAACGTCATGGTCAGCTTGCTGGAAATCGTGCTATATAATTGACTGATAATGAGAAACAAATGGATGAAAAGGCTAAAACAGTGTATTCCAAAGATTGGAATGAAACAGATTAAATGCCAGCATTCACAGTTTACAGCAACGGGGAGGATTGATTGATTGATTGATTGTTGCTTTAGGTCCAGCGGACTCTTCCGAGCCAAATCAGGACCGGACAACCCCCAATCCGCATAAAAGATCTGCCGAAACAACCCTAGTGGGAAAATTGAATGCCCTCCACCGGCCAGTCACTTTACAATAAAGACATCCCACGCAGGGGACGGCTGAGGCTTTACCCCAACTACTCGAACCCCCGGTTACAAAAACAAAATAGAATACAAACATCATTATAAATCATCAACAAAACACATACATATAAAATGCCTATAGTGCTAAATAATACAATCATAGGAAGCCCTAGTGACCACCCGGCAGAAAGCGTCCAACTCTCCCAAGCTGATCCAACAGACCTCATACACAAACAAGGAGTCTTGTCCAGGAAGAGTTTTCAAAAAAAAAGGTAGGTCATTGATCTAGCGAAGAAGAAGATAGTATAGCAGAGTGATAGGACAGAGCAGGAATGGGAAAGAGTAAATGAGGAAGACAGCGACAGTGGGAATTTAAAGCACTAAATTTCCATAAAGTGGGGATACTATTTATACTGAAAACCCCCGGCACTCCAACGGGGGTACTGTTGCCGCAGTGAATCTGTCTTGCCTACAAAGGAAAGACAGGTTTTCAACTGGGGCTTTCACTTTTCCCTTTATAGGTTTGAACAATCTACAGTGGCAAGATTGCTCATGACCCCAAGGGGTAACGGGGAGGAAAGAACCAGTAAGGTAAGAGAATTCTATTTTGGACCAAACCTAAACAATACATCGCCAAGCTCTTCATCAGACGAACAAAAGACTACACAACAAATTCTATTTCTGTGTCCTTTTGGGAGTTGTGATGACAAGCATTATGTTGTCTGTTGTGTTTTGTCTGCCTGATGCTATAAGACATAATTGAACATTAGATTATTAGACGTTCTTTTTATTTAGCCAATCTTATATAGCGCTTTTCCATCTCAGAAGCTGCTCAAGGCGGTAGTCAAAACAGGACCTAACTCCAGCCGCCCGAGGCGCCCACCTGCAACCTTTGAGCGCATCATATGACGCCCTGACGCCTGGGCACAATCTTGGTGACCGGGTATTGGGAGAAGGGACCTAGCGCTTGATGAGGGTATTTGTGTAGTCGGCACTCACCCGTCTAGGACATTGGCGTCAGGATCTTTAAAGTCCGTGCGATGGAATGCGTTCGTGCACAGACTAGACCTTGGTTTATACTCTCATCCGATTGAATAGGGGCGCAGTGTCTCAGTGTAATTTTTATTTCTGATTTATTTATGTTTATTCTGTTCTGCTGGTTTGGGGAGTGTGTGCAGAAGAGCGTGGCCAGTCAAGTGTTGTTTTCAAGCTAACATGTGACAAAATGGCGGCGAGCCTGCCAGGATAATAAGAGAAATATTTTGTTGCATGAAATACTTCTTTATAAATAATAGTAACAGGCAATTTATACAGCGTTTTCCAAAATCACAAAGCGCTTTACACAAAGTAAACACAACATGCGTACACTGGTCAATAACACGCAACCTCACACACATCCCAACACCCAAAAGCACTCACTCAAGGCACCTCTCTAAAAAAAGATGCGTCTTCAAGTGGATTTTAAAAGACGCCAGTGAAGGCCTGTGACGGACGGACCGAGGTAGCGAGTTCCAGGTCTGAACGGAGAAGAAACTGAAGGCTCGACCACCGTGTCTCACTCTGTGGTATCCTGGTACACGGAACATCCTTTCATCTGCAGACGAGCGGAGAGAGCGAGAAGGAACATAGACAGTCAAAAGTTCGGAAAGATAGCTAGGAGCAGTTCCAGAGATGATGTGGTAGCAAAGACATGACGTTTTATATTTAATTCGTTGTTCAACTAGGAGCCAGTGTGGTTCTTGAAAGAGAGGCGTGCAATCCTGTGATTTCAGTGCTTTGAAGATGAGTTTAGCTGCACTTGCTGAAGAGGTCTAAGGACTTTCTGTGTGCAATCCACGAGGAGTGAATTACAATAATCTAATCTAGACAGAATGCATGCGCTAAATAGTGTTTTTGTTGCTTCTTGTGTTAGATACTAAATATCCTGGCACGTGTGTGTTTTTGTTTGTATTGTTGTTGGCGGTGGTGGTGATGTTTTGTGACAATAAGTTTACTTTGGGAAGGTGCAGTGTTGGCGCATTAAAGGATGATATAAGGGGTAATCTTTACTTAAACCGACCGCCAGCCATTGAATTATAAGGGTCCTTAGTTGAGGGCTCTAGCTGCAGATCGCGGCGATGGTGACTGTGCTTGAGGAAAGTGATATATCGTGCCCCTGAATTAAGTAAATGAATGAAGCGTGAACTAAAAAAAAAAAAAAAAAAAGGACGGGTTATTGCGTAGCTTTATTTTTATTATTGGAATTGTACACATTTTTTCTTTAAGACGCAATCCAAGCTGCATTACCCATAATTGTCACGTCCCAACTGCCTTAGCAGAGGTTCGACATGTGTGCTCTTTCACACGAGAAAAAAAACCCAACACCTAAATAAACTCTAAAAGACAAAACCAGAAGTAACAAGACAATTTCTTTATTTCACACACTCATTCGCACTAAAAATTAACTCCCTTTATCCCGCTTCCCAACCAACCAACCCTCAATCCCACTAATATAACCCCAAACTAATACATAAACAATTCGCTCAAAATAATAATGATAATTAAATCAAAAATGGAAAATGACTAACTACAAATGTACAAGAGATTTATAATAATTATGGTTGAAACAGCTTACTGACAACGAAAATAAATACACAGTAAGCAACTGCTTTAAATCCTTATAAATATTCAAACTTTGTCCCACTTAAACTTCAAATAGATACAACAAGTCTTTTATATTATATAAAATGAATAGAAAATTTATCTTTTGTGCCAAATATAATTTGTAAGAAATTAATCTAAATTATTAATTAAATAATATCTGGCGAAATAATTCCCCCAGACAAAACTATACAATCACAGGGCTACTTAATCTAGTATGTAATATTACTCAACAACGTTTATCAATCAATTCAGATTAAATATATTCCAGTGTGCTGTAATTTATAATTTATCACATGTAAATCAATTATCGTTCCTCACAACAGATTATCATTGGTTATAGTTATTTGTTGTGTGTGGTGGAGTGTGTGTGCGTGTGCTTTATAAACGAAATAAAGTTCCCTGGGCGAATACCAGAACCTTCGCAACCGAGGTTGACACACGGAAAACGCGGCGTAATAGGCCGAGGCACACAAACTTCACACCAGCAAGGTTTCAGCACACCATCGATGGTCTGCTCTAGGGTTTTGGTGTTGTATTTGTTGGTACATCTACAACAATACATACAAGAATACGCAACCATTAATAATTATATTACAATATACTGCACAAGCACCCCGCTATCGGAATGGTTGTCTCCCTTTCCACATCCTTACTCATCCTCCCTGTCATCGCGCATATAAATTCACAATCACCTCCTTTCTGTCATCTCTTCGCTACATAACAGCGAATTCTTTTATATCAATTTATAATTATTTAATTTATAATACATTTTAGAAAACTCTCTCTCTCTCTAGGTATTTATGCAGCAAACAATATGAAACAATAGAATTAAGAAAACATAATTAACTATTCATTCACACTGCATGCATAACCCAAACCCCCGAACGCTATGGCCAACTGAGAGATTGAGGTAAAAAACTTACGGCTACCAGTGGATTCTCCGGCCTGTTGACAAAGACACACGAACGACGGGACAAACACACAGGCACAGATGGTTAGGCAAGGTGATAACACAGGCAAAAGAAGTCCTAGACGGAGTCACAGGTCACCCGACGTTATACGTAGATAACTCAGATTTCACCGAGAATACACAGTAGGTATTCTAAACAGCTTAGAAAAGTTTTAGTTAAACAAACACTTCCAAAGTGTTCCCAAAACAATCCTCCTCTTCCGTTAATAGGCTCTTTTTCGTTGACGGTCTGATCTGTACGACCCACAGACAAAGTCACTAACTGGCACCTTGACCCAACTTGGATCCGTTGATTCTGGCTACAAAAGCGATATGCAACTGTTGCTGCTCCTATCAAAATATACAGTACAAGGGGTTTTATACGATCAGCTAAGAATCTTCCAGAATATACTTCTTTTCATCATAATTCATTCCCTGCACCGTTCGCGATTAGAGCACGCATTTCACACATAGAATATCGCATGGCAGCAATTAATCTTCTCAATAACAAAATAGCCAACTATGCTGTTTTTCTAACATAGTACGTTCTGCACGGGCGCAATACATTCGCTACTTTTATTAATTATAAACTAAATTAATTTATTCTGATTCTCTCCCCTTGACTACCGTAACTTTTAACCTCTATGTACAGGCTGATGATTAAACTATATACATAGGCGCGCGACTGCAAACTGCGTAGCGTGACACAGCACCCCACCAAGACGAAAACTAACAGTTTTAGTTCTTAACAACCACGCTACTCAGTTCTGCTCAAGAAATCAGCTGGTACATTTTCCTTCCCTGGAATACTCTCCACTATCAGATCGAAAGGTTGGAGTTGAAGTGCCCACCTCATGAGTCTACAATTTGTAGTCTTTGCTTGCTGCAGGTATTGCAAAGGTCTGTGGTCGGTCTGCACAATGACTGTCCGATCATACAGGTACTGCTTGAACTTTTGTACCCCCCACACCAATGCTAAACATTCCTTCTCTATGGTGGAATAGTTCCTCTCTGCTTGGTTTAGCTTCTTGCTGGCACATGTGATTGGTTGTAAACCCAAACCTTGGTCCTGGCACAGAATCGCTCCTATTCCAATCTCTGATGCGTCAGTCTGTAGCACTAATGGTTTTTCCATGTCTGGCATACAGCATACAGGTTTGGAACATATGCGGTCTTTGAGCGTCTGGAACGCTACCTCGCAAGCATCGGACCACTGTACGGAACCAGATTTGCCCCCCTTGGTTAGGTCGGTCAGCGGCACCGCTATCGCAGCAAAATTCGGCACAAACTTCCGATAATATCCTGCTAATCCAAGGAATGATCTGACCTGTTTCTTGGTAGTGGGACGTGGTGCATTCTGGATCTTGTCCATCTTTCCTTGTTCCGGCTGCACTTTGCCTTCTCCCACTATGTGTCCCAAATACTCCAGCTTGCGGAATCCCAGGTAGCATTTGGATGGACGCGCCGCTAACTGTACTTCCCTCAGACGTTTAAACAAGATGTCTAAACACTCTAAATGTCTCTCTAGAGTTTCTGTGGCTACCATGAGATCGTCCATGAAGTTGTCGACTTCTTTCATCTTCAATGGCATCAACATCTTGCGCATCATGCGGGAAAACACCGCACCAGCGGTCTTCAGTCCGAAGGGCATGACGCACCATTGGAATTGACCCTCGTTGGTAGTGAAAGCTGTCTTGCACTTATCTTCACTCTTCATAGGTATTTGCCAATACCCCTTAGACAGATCGATCTTGCTCAAGTACTTGGCCTTTGAGAGTTTGTTGAATAGATAATCTATGTCTGGCATCGGCTCAGCGTCGAAAATTACCTGCCTATTGAGTTTCCTGAAATCGACGCAGAATCTGACTGCTCCGTCCTTCTTCTTTACGAGAACGATCGGTGAACTGAACGGTGAAGCCGCTCGCTCGATCACCCCCATAGCTAGCATCGTCTCAACTTCTGCCTTGACTGTCTCCATCTTTGAATGAGGTAACGGGTACTGTTTTGTCCTTACTGGACGGTCGTCATCCAGTCGTATTTCGCACTCATCCAACGTGGTGCGCAAAGGCAAGTCAGTCAGGATGTCAGGGTAACGAACTAATAGCCTCCTAATTCGGCATGGATCTCCGGGCTATCTGCATCAAGATGCACGTCATCTAACGTCTCTGACTGTTTCAACACTACGGTGGGTATGCCCTCGACTGTTGGTACCTCTTCCCATTCGTCTGCTTCATCAACTACTACAGCTGTGGCAATTTGCACCCTCTGATGGTACAGTTTCAGTAAGTTGGCGTGAAACAGTTTCACCTTGTTCCCAATGCGAATCTGATAATCGCACTCGTTTCGACGACTTACGACTTCGTATGGCCCCCTCCAGCTCATTTCTAGTTTGTTGTGCTTGGTTGGTAGCAAAAGCAACACTTTGTCTCCTGCCTGAAATGTTCTAGGTTTCGTTTTCTTGTCGAAGTGTCTTTTCTGCCTCTCGCCTGCTTTCTTCAGACTTTCCTTCGCTAGTGCGCACGTTTCCTCGATTCTATTTCGCAGGTCCACAACATACTGACTAGCTACCTTCACTTCTTCTCCTTGACTGTCCTTCGTCCACAAATCTCTCAGTACCGACATGGGACCCCTCACTGTCTTGCCGTACAGTAGCTCAAAAGGTGAAAAACCTGTGCTCTCTTGAGGTACCTCCCTATACGCGAAGAGCAGCGCTGGTATGTACCTATCCCATGCTTTCGGTTGCTCCTTCGTCAGCTTTTTGAGCATCGACACAAGTGTACCATTGAAACGCTCCACGAGCCCGTCGCACATTGGATGGTATGGTGTTGTTGCTTTCCCATGGATTGCCAAAAGTCTGTTTACCTCGGCCATCACGTTTGACATAAATTGTGTCCCTTGATCTGTCAATATCTCTTTGGGAATTCCCACTCTTGTCCAGATCTCCCACAATGCTTCGGCAACTCTCTCAGCCTCTATGCCTTTCAGTGCTACGGCCTCAGGATACCGTGTCGCATAGTCTACCATGACTAAAATGTACTGGTTGCCTCTGTCTGACATAGGTTTTATAGGACCCACAATATCGACTGCAACTCTCTGAAACGGTTCATCGACTAGAGGTAGTTTCTGCAGCGGAACTTTTGCTACCCTACCCCTAGGAACTGTTTTCTGGCATTCGGGACATGATTCGCAGAAACGCCTAACATCCCCGCACATTCCTGGCCAATAGAACACCCCCCATATCCTCTCACGTGTCCTCTTTCCACCTAAGTGTCCGGCCATCGGAGGGTCGTGCGCCAGGCGCATCACCTCTCCTCTGAGCTTGCTAGGCACGACTAGCTGCGTTAGCTCCTCTTCTCCCTGATGGTGTACCCTGTACAAAATACCCTTCTTTTTGCAGAAGCTAACCATCGCTTTGCCTGACTTGAGTTTCGTCCCTTGCTTCTCGCACTCTCTAGCTCTAGCTAAAGTGGGATCTTCTTCCTGCAACTTGGCCAACTGATCGGGCGTCACATCGAGTTGGAATGGCTTCGGAATCGGCAGTGCTTTCTCCTGCTTCCCTTCTGCCTTGGCCTGTGCCCTGGTCTGAACGGCGGCTATCGCACACTCTAACCCATCTACAGCCACGGGACTTCGATAGCCTCCCTTGAAGGTAACCCAGTTGCCAAGAATGACATCAGGTACAACTTGCTCGATGACGATCAATTCTACTGTACCCTTCACGAAAGCTGAGTCTACTTCTACGTACGCTGTAGGATACTTCCCTGACTTGACCTGATCAGCGAACATGACCTCGATCTCTCTACCGGTCATATCCTCAGGACGCACCCACTTGGCTGCTACTGCCCCCACCTCGGCACCAGTATCTCTCAGAATCTTCACAGGCTGACCCCTGACTGTTCCCATGCTCCACGGGTTGTACGGCTGAATGGTACTAAAGCTAGCCTTAGTCATTTCCGAGTGAATCGGTCCTGAATCCGGACTGACAGTGATACGTAGCAACTGTTTCGGACTACGGCACTCCCTCGCTACGTGACCTAGCTTCCCGCACCTGAAACACTTCCCAGGACGTTTCTCCCCACTAGGTTCCCTCCTCTTATCCTCTTCACCCTTGTTGCCACTAGGACCACTCCTCGCTGCCCCTACGGGTTGACTGACAGCACGGTTACCCCCCTTGTATGGCACGCTACCGAACACTGGCCTGTTACTCACAGTCCGTTTCGCATCTACATGTAACTGGGCAATCTCAGCTGCTTGCTCGCCGTTCTCAGGCTGCCTCTCCCTCACAAACAGCTCTAACTCGGGGTTCATCACTGACAACAACTGTTCAGTCAGAAAGACATCAAGCACTACACCCGCATCATCTATATCTTTCTTAGCCAAAGAAAACCATCTCTTCACTAAGACTTGTACTCTACTCAAGTACTGCGGAAAAGTCTCTGTGCCTTCTTTCCTACTCCCCCTGAACTGCTTGCGGTAGTAGTCGGCATCTCTCCTAAAACGTTTCAGAAGAGCCCCCCTGACCACTTCGAAATCGACTATCTGCTCTGGAGTTAACTTCAGATAAGTCTCTCTTGCCTCCCCTGACAACAACGGTGACAACCTAGCCGACCACGTCTCTTCCTTCCATTTCTGAGTTCTAGCTATTTGCTCAAAGTGCTGAAGGTAGCTCTCAATATCCTCTTTACCATCAAATGGTTGGACCTTGATCCTGTAGCTATCAGCCTGAATTCTATCCCTCCTACGTTGGGCTTCTAGTTCCTTCTCTTGTTCTAACTGTTGCCTAAGCCTTTCTCTGTCGTCCTCCCGAGCCTGCTCTCTAGCTGCGCGCTCTTCTTGCAGTCGCAACTCGACATTACCCCGTTCGGCTTCTATTTTCTTTTCTAAGAGCTTCAGTTCCCTAGCCTTGTCCTTCCTCTCCTGTTCTAGCCTTCTTTCTACTATGGCTAAATCTTCTGCCCTCCTCTTCTCCGCTCGAGCCATCTCTTCCGCTCTTCTTTTCTCTGCTAGGGCCAGCTCTTCTGCTCTTTCCTTACGCTCCCGTTCCATCTTCCTCTCTGCCAAAGCTAACTCTTCTGCTCTTCTCTTCTCTTCTCGTTCCATCTTCCTCTCGAGCCTGGCTGTTTCTTTTGCTAATCTAGCAGTCTCTTCCGCCAATCTAGCAGCCTCCTGCTCCCTCTTCGCCCCATCTACTACAAAACTGGCTAGACCTGCTCCCTTCAGTCCCATGCTAGCGCCTAGCTCCTTATATCTAAGATACACCTCCATGCCAACGCTACTTTTTCCTGCACCGGCCTTAACTGCAGTAGGAGTAAGATCAGCTGCCACGCGAGTACTATGAGCGAAAGGCGTACTCACTGTGGTTTCCTCGTCCATCGGTGCCTGACGCGAAGCGGCTGCGTCGGCCCCCGTGTACTGGTCCATCGCTCGCGCCTGCTCAGCTGCTCTCCGAGTCGCAGCTCTCGTCAGCATACAGTCGCGGACTAAGAAAAATGGGAAAAAAAATGGGTGAATAACAAATGAAACAAATAACGATTAACACATATACAAACAGTCGAACAAATGACAAGTAAACAGTGACAGGAGCCGGAGAAGTCCCTTATCGTCTAGGCCTCGACGACAAAGTTGTTTACCTCAACCCCCCGTTTGTGCACACACGCTCGGGGTGTGAACCCTTTGCGCAGCGCAACCTCACTCCCGACCAACCACCCACTGGCCACTCATCCGACACACAAGACGACAAAGAAACAAACACTGACTTCTGGTATCTAAACAAATAACAATAAATCTACCCAACTATTCCCCCCTAACCTATCCTAGATCTATCCCACCGCTGCCACCAAAATGTCACGTCCCAACTGCCTTAGCAGAGGTTCGACATGTGTGCTCTTTCACACGAGAAAAAAAACCCAACACCTAAATAAACTCTAAAAGACAAAACCAGAAGTAACAAGACAATTTCTTTATTTCACACACTCATTCGCACTAAAAATTAACTCCCTTTATCCCGCTTCCCAACCAACCAACCCTCAATCCCACTAATATAACCCCAAACTAATACATAAACAATTCGCTCAAAATAATAATGATAATTAAATCAAAAATGGAAAATGACTAACTACAAATGTACAAGAGATTTATAATAATTATGGTTGAAACAGCTTACTGACAACGAAAATAAATACACAGTAAGCAACTGCTTTAAATCCTTATAAATATTCAAACTTTGTCCCACTTAAACTTCAAATAGATACAACAAGTCTTTTATATTATATAAAATGAATAGAAAATTTATCTTTTGTGCCAAATATAATTTGTAAGAAATTAATCTAAATTATTAATTAAATAATATCTGGCGAAATAATTCCCCCAGACAAAACTATACAATCACAGGGCTACTTAATCTAGTATGTAATATTACTCAACAACGTTTATCAATCAATTCAGATTAAATATATTCCAGTGTGCTGTAATTTATAATTTATCACATGTAAATCAATTATCGTTCCTCACAACAGATTATCATTGGTTATAGTTATTTGTTGTGTGTGGTGGAGTGTGTGTGCGTGTGCTTTATAAACGAAATAAAGTTCCCTGGGCGAATACCAGAACCTTCGCAACCGAGGTTGACACACGGAAAACGCGGCGTAATAGGCCGAGGCACACAAACTTCACACCAGCAAGGTTTCAGCACACCATCGATGGTCTGCTCTAGGGTTTTGGTGTTGTATTTGTTGGTACATCTACAACAATACATACAAGAATACGCAACCATTAATAATTATATTACAATATACTGCACAAGCACCCCGCTATCGGAATGGTTGTCTCCCTTTCCACATCCTTACTCATCCTCCCTGTCATCGCGCATATAAATTCACAATCACCTCCTTTCTGTCATCTCTTCGCTACATAACAGCGAATTCTTTTATATCAATTTATAATTATTTAATTTATAATACATTTTAGAAAACTCTCTCTCTCTCTAGGTATTTATGCAGCAAACAATATGAAACAATAGAATTAAGAAAACATAATTAACTATTCATTCACACTGCATGCATAACCCAAACCCCCGAACGCTATGGCCAACTGAGAGATTGAGGTAAAAAACTTACGGCTACCAGTGGATTCTCCGGCCTGTTGACAAAGACACACGAACGACGGGACAAACGCACAGGCACAGATGGTTAGGCAAGGTGATAACACAGGCAAAAGAAGTCCTAGACGGAGTCACAGGTCACCCGACGTTATACGTAGATAACTCAGATTTCACCGAGAATACACAGTAGGTATTCTAAACAGCTTAGAAAAGTTTTAGTTAAACAAACACTTCCAAAGTGTTCCCAAAACAATCCTCCTCTTCCGTTAATAGGCTCTTTTCGTTGACGGTCTGATCTGTACGACCCACAGACAAAGTCACTAACTGGCACCTTGACCCAACTTGGATCCGTTGATTCTGGCTACAAAAGCGATATGCAACTGTTGCTGCTCCTATCAAAATATACAGTACAAGGGGTTTTATACGATCAGCTAAGAATCTTCCAGAATATACTTCTTTTCATCATAATTCATTCCCTGCACCGTTCGCGATTAGAGCACGCATTTCACACATAGAATATCGCATGGCAGCAATTAATCTTCTCAATAACAAAATAGCCAACTATGCTGTTTTTCTAACATAGTACGTTCTGCACGGGCGCAATACATTCGCTACTTTTATTAATTATAAACTAAATTAATTTATTCTGATTCTCTCCCCTTGACTACCGTAACTTTTAACCTCTATGTACAGGCTGATGATTAAACTATATACATAGGCGCGCGACTGCAAACTGCGTAGCGTGACAATAATGAAGAATTAGATACAGCCTATTGGTTGACTTGACTTGACATCCTTGTTATGTAAATAAGAGCGCAGTTAGCTCAGTGGTGTTCGCCGTATACTCCAATATCAGGCGATAACATTGCAGCCTGTACAGTTAGCTCAGTGGTGTTCGCCGTATACTCCAATATCAGGCGATAACATTGCAGCCTGTACAGGAAGCGGTTCAAACCCCGTTGACAGCCTGGGGAAAGAAAGAAAAAAAGACACTGCGCCCCTACTCCTTAGGATGAGAGTATAAACCGAGGTCTGTGCACGCACGCATTCCATCGCATGGACTTTAGAGATCCTGTCGCTCATGTCCTAGACGGGTGAGTGCCGGCTACACAAACACATCCAACACGCACTAGGTCCCTTCTTCCCATCCCCCGTCGCCCAGGATTGTGCTCAGTCATCTGAGTCGCCAGACTATGCGCCCAAAGGTTGCAAGTGGACGCCCCGGGGGCTTGAGTTAGATCCTGTATCAGCCAGCGCCTTGAGCGGGTCTTGAGCTGGAAAAGCGCTATATACAAGTGATTAAATAAATAAACAAACAAACATCTGTATCTACTATAAACCTTGATAGGTTTTAAGCCAATAAACTAATGACTTTATCCATTGATATCAAAACCTTACTTTTGAAAGAGGTTAGTTGTTGGGTAGGGTGGGGAGTTAACTTCATTTGTTTCGGTGGGCCAACATTCACTGTGAATTTGAAAAGGATCCGTGGCGCTGGCATGTGTCATCTTGGGTGCCTTTACACTCGTTAATTGACTTTTTTCCTACAAAGCACGCAAGACGCAGTTTTTTTGTGTGTGTGTTTTATTTCTAAAAGCGGTCCTTCATTGTTATCAGCTTGTGCCCTTGTCATTGTGTATCATTGCATTGTGAATCCTATCGACAGCTGCTAGCTAACCTGGAGTCACGTATACCTCACCATCTGTGGCCCAATAATTCATTTTTTATATAACGCTAAGTTTAAGACCTGTATACGAAAAGGTTGCAGTTTGTATGTACACATAATATAAAAGGTTGCAGTTTGTATGTACACATAATATAAAAGGTTGCAGTTTGTATGTACACATAATATAAAAGGTTGCAGTTTGTATGTACACATAATATAAAAGGTTGCAGTTTGTATGTACACATAATATAAAAGGTTGCAGTTTGTATGTACACATAATATAAAAGGTTGCAGTTTGTATGTACACATAATATAAAAGGTTGCAGGTTGTATGTACACATAATATAAAAGGTTGCAGGTTGTATGTACACATAATATAAAAGGCGGTTGAAAAATAACTCCCTAGTAAAAATTGCGTTTATACTTTTTCGTCGATAGTACCGCATGAATCATAGATAGAAAATACCATTTGTACTGCATTAATCATAGATAGAAAATACCATTTGTACTGCATTAATCATAGATAGAAAATACCATTTGAACTGCATGAATCATAGATAGAAAATACCATTTGTACCGCATGAATCATAGATAGAAAATACCATTTGTACTGCATTAATCATAGATAGAAAATACCATTTGTACTGCATTAATCATAGATAGAAAATACCATTTGAACTGCATGAATCATAGATAGAAAATACCATTTGTACTGCATGAATCAAAGATACAAAATACCATTTGTACCGCATGAATCATAGATAGAAAATACCATTTGTACCGCATGAATCATAGATAGAAAATACCATTTGTACTGCATGAATCATAGATAGAAAATACCATTTGTACCGCATGAATTATAGATAGAAAATACCATTTGTACTGCATGTATCATAGATTAAAAAAATACCATTTGTACTGCATGAATCATAGATAGAAAATACCATTTGTACTGCATGAATCATAGGTAGAAAATACCATTTGTACTGCATTAATCATAGATAGAAAATACCATTTGTACTGCATGAATCATAGGTAGAAAATACCATTTGTACCGCATAAATCATAGGTAGAAAATACCATTTGTACTGCATGAATCATAGGTAGAAAATACCATTTGTACCGCATGATTCATAGATAGAAAATACCATTTGTACTGCATGAATCATAGATAGAAAATACCATTTGTACCGCATGAATCATAGATAGAAAATACCATTTGTACTGCATGAATCATAGGTAGAAAATACCATTTGTACTGCATGAATCATAGGTAGCAGCCTGGGGAAAGTTTGTATCCCGCTGCCATTCTCTCCTCTTTTGTCTGATCCGTAAGTGTATACACGGCTGTAAATATTTATTCTGTTTTTCCTCCTGGGCCTAACCGGGCATATAAATAGCTGTGAATAGGTTTTTGCTATTCTATTTCTGTCTTTTTTGTCATTTGTGTACATAGTTGTAAATAGTCTATTTCTGTCTTTTTTGTAATTTGTGTACATAGTATAGTTTGTACCTTTACTGTTCCGTCTTTTGGTGTATTGTAGCAAATGCGATGTTTTATCGTGTGCATGTATTTATATGTAATGACTATGTAAAGCGTGGTGAGTCTGGTCATAAGCTGGAGTACCCGCTATATAAAGATCTGTTATTATTATTATTATTATTATTATTATTATTATTATTATTATTATTATTATTATTATTATTATTATATTATTATTATTATTATTAGCAAATACCATTTGTACCGCATAAATCATAGATAGAAAATACCATTTGTACTGCATGAATCATAGATAGAAAATACCATTTGTACCGAATGAAATCATAGATAGAAAATACCATTTGTACCGCATACATCATAGATAGAAAATACCATTTGTACTGCATGAATCATAGATAGAAAATACCATTTGTACCGCATGAATCATAGATAGAAAATACCATTTTTACCCATGAATCATAGAAAGCAAATACCATTTGTACCGCATAGATAGCAAATACCATTTGTACCGCATGAATCATAGATAGAAAATACCATTTGTACTGCATGTATCATAGATTTAAAAAATACAATTTGTACTGCATGAATCATAGATAGAAAATACCATTTGTACCGCATGAATCATAGATAGAAAATACCATTTGTACCGCATGAATCATAGATAGAAAATACCATTTGTACTGCATGAATCATAAATATAAAATACCATTTGTACTGCATGAATCATAGATAGAAAATACCATTTGTACCGCATGAATCATAGAAAATACCATTTTTACTGCATGTATCATAGATAGAAAACCATTTGTACTGCATGAATCATAGATATAAAATACCATTTTTACCGCATGAATCATAGATAGAAAATACCATTTGTACCGCGTGAATCATAGATAGAAAATACCATTTGAATCATAGATAGAAAATACCATTTGAACTGCATGTATCATAGATAGAAAATACCATTTTTACCGCATGAATCATAGATAGAAAATACCATTTGTACCGCATGAATCATAGATAGAAAATACCATGTGAATCATAGATAGAAAATACCATTTTTACTGCATGTATCATAGATAGAAAACCATTTGTACTGCATGAATCATAGATAGAAAATACCATTTGTACCGCATGAATCATACATAGAAAATACCATTTGTACTGCTGAAAGGATTATAACATGCTGAATGCAGTACTATTTATAAAAGGTATAATGACCTTCCTTAATTGGAAGTTTCGGGAAGGTTCAAGAACTTATGTTCGATGTTCTTAGATCCCGAATCTAGGTTGCTGAACCTTTTGCACAAAAATATGTTTAGCAACAAAGAACTTTCTAATAGATCAACGGTAAAGCGTTCACTGGCGTGTGGGAGACAGGTGACTTGACTGTCGCTAATGACTCTTTATACAATGGATGACCCAAGTTCCGCAGGGTGAGGGAGGTATGTGCGGGCATGTTCCCGTGAACACTACAAATCGTAAGTGCAGAGAGGTTCAAAATGCTAACAGTTATGTAACGTGTAATTGTCACAAAGAAAGGGGTTGGGGGAATGAGGGTAAGCTCTTAATCTCTCGCACTGTATTGCCTCCCTTGTATAGGCCAATGTTGTGATGACATTCAAGAGATTAATGCTAGGAGTCACTAAATAATGAAAGACAGTCAAAGTGCAGACGAGAAAGAGGGTAGGCTACTAGTTGAGAAATTCAAAACAAGGGGGAAGTCAAGGTGATACCATTTCTAACTAGGCAATTTTATTAAATAGAATTAGGTCGTCTGTGTTGAATAATTTAGGGGTGAGTCACTGGATATTGTCAATAATAGTTGGGAGTATCTTGGAGATATCCTGGGTGGGCGCTTTCAGGGGTACTAGGGCTACTGAGGACTGCTATCATCACTGAGCAGGAGGATATCTGGATTGTTCAGGCTAGTTGGCCAGAGTCTCTGCGAATTGTGATACTCGTGGGGTGAGAACTTAGCTCGTTTCGCGAAGGGCGGTGGTTGGTCCAGGATAGTCTGGACGGTCAGTTCAGTTGATCGCGTGGGTTGCCAATGCGGGTCAGTCGGTCAGTTTCTTGAGTAATCGACCGATGGTGCAACTCTCTGGTGCAGGCAGGCACAGGTGTGGTTTTCAGCTTACGTTGCTAGCTGGCGGGGTGAATGATGAAACTGGGTGAAACGCTTCGCGTTGACTCCCTGGGTTGTCAGGGGCCTGCAGCGGGTCGGCGACTTATAGCTGGTACAGGGCCGGGGTATTCGCGCCTGTACAGGAGCCCGTCTGTAAAGCAATACAGACTCTGTATCAGCTGGGTATGTGTATCCTGGGTTCAGCGCCTGTTGGCGCGCGTGCCCATCAGATTTCAAATTGGTCGGACCGGTCATGGGTTGACTGGTGCATACCAACAGTCCATCAATTGCAACCAGGGTTATGGGGCTATTGTGGAGTTTACCGGCAGCCGCTAATATAGGATACCTTCGGCGCCTTAAGATGGGGTGGCGGACAACAGGGGCAGATATTTATACACTGGGAACATAGGAGAGAAGCAAATGGGGTAGATACAGGACAATGGGGGTTGCAGGCAAGGGGCTGTACTGGGGGACTTTAATCTATGTGGAGGGACAGCATGGCATGGGATATTTACACATGGGGCTAACAGGGAGCATACAAGTATAAATTCAAACATGGCATGAGTCATAAACAAGGCAGATGATATATACAAGGAAATAATACATGTCACAGCAACACATCAAGACAAGGCTATAAACACGAACGTACATATCAACGGGACATACGAACATGTTGGGCGATCGACGTGTGATGGGTAAGCTACATGACATAGAGTAAGTTTCCTCTCTTACCTTGACTAAGACGGGTCGAATCACAAGAGTACTGCCGTAGCTCAGAGGTCGCCGGTTGATGGGACGTGTCTAGGACAGGTTGTTGTGGCTTCGAAAATTTGAGGCTTGCGTCTGACGACGGATCTAGGTTAAAATTTGAGTCCCCGGACACAGGTGCGTATAGGGGACTGAGATTAAGATAGGGCACAAGGATGGGATCCCGAGGGGACTGGGAATAAAAATATAATAAAAACCTACTACAACTACGGATCTGGCTGTGTGCGAGGTTTTAACGGTGATCCCCGAGGGGCGGGGCTTAGGCGGATTAGCCAGCGTGCGTGGTAGGGATGACTGGATGTGTGGAAGGGATGACTGTGAGCAGCCTGCGTCAGAGGCTCGATTGTCCGCACGTCACAGTAATCAACATTAATGACAGCATAAGCAGGGAACCTATTTGTAAGCATAGATTTGACTAGTAGTGACAACACAGTGCAAAGTCTTCGTCATCATCACCATCAGCATCATCATCATCATCATCATCATCATCATCATCATCATCACCAGCGTCAATAACATCATCATCATCATCACCAGCAGCAGCAATAACATCTTCATCGACATCATCTTCACCAGCATTACCATCATCATCAGCAGCAGCAGCAGCAACAGCAACGACTACATTAAGGTGACCATGGGTCAATTGCCATTGGTCAGTGATGAAAACGGGTTGTGACGTTAACGTCTGGTTTACTCATTTGTTGGAAATTAGGGAATGGCAACCAGAGGAGGAAGGGAAGGGTGGAAGATGGTGTGAAGCTAGAGAGAGGGGGGAGGGGATGGGAACGGGTGGATGCTGCTCAGTGGTTTTAGGGACCTACCACGTTCTCCGTTGGTTGTGGGCTCAAACACCAGTCTGCCCCCTAATAATAAACTGTCTGTGAGCACAGACCATATTACCGCTTAAAGAGTCCCAAGATCACACATTTCAACGTCACATAGCCTTTTAAGGTTCACAGTTAGTGTTGACCCACCGAAAAAAGATTAAGCCAAGAAGTAGCCTTTTTTAAACGTAGGGTTTTTGATGTAAGTCATTTACATAAAAAATACATTATTCTCAGAGATTTAGTCAAAATATCTTATTTTCTCTCTTTCTCTCTCTCACAGACACACATACTAACACACACACACACACACACACACACTTGATATATAAACATCTCTTTACTGAATGTAATCACCCTGCATTACAACATTTAATCCTAACACTTTTATCTATGACATGTGGTTTTTTTTACTTCCTATTAATACATTCATTAAATACATTTCATGTTCATAATTCCGGTAATTATTCTACCACAAAATATTAAAACAATATTATGGCATTTACAGATCACCATCAAACTCAGCCAGAAATAGATCTAAATGCACTTCACCTATGTTGTTTTTTCGTTCATTCCTTCAACTAACATGGGGTATCAAGGAAGAGGAATTCCAAACAGGAAGTAGGTGATAAGCCATTACACATGTAGCCGACATTCCGTGCAGGATGACAATTTGACCCAAATCTAGGTGAGAGAGAGAGAGAAAGAGAGAGAGAGAGAGAGAGAGAGAGAGAGAGAGAGAGAGAGAGAGAGAGAGAGAGAGAGAGAGAGAGAGAGAGAGACGTGTTTAGCTCCATAATTACCGACTCTGGCAGCGGAGTTGGAGCCCACCAACCTCTGTGTTTAGGTGTTTATTCTTTCTTATTGGTGATGGTGGCGGTAGTAATGTTGTTGTTGATGGTGGTGATGGTGGTGGAGATGGTTTTGTTTAATCATAGTCTATCTGTAACATTTTGCGCTTTCCAAGGAATAAAGCCGTCGCTGTTGTTGTTGTTTTTGTTGTTGTCCTTCTTCTTCTTCTTCTTCTTCTTCTTCTTCTTCTTCTTCTTCTTCTTCTTCTTCTTCTTCTTTTTGATGATGGTAATGATGATGGATAGCTGTTGTGGATGATGATGTTGTTGCTGATATCTCTTTGTTGTTGGTTGTTGTTGTTTTTGTTGATGTTAATTCACAGAAACCTATACTCCTGGATTGAAACAGATTGAAACAAAATGTTTATAATTTGTTGGCACTACTATTATTTCCCAAGTCCATATTATTATAATATAGCTCTGTGGTCTTTCCTCCCTCGTCTTCCTTACACCTAGCCCTGTACCCCTATCTTTTTTCTCCCTCCCCCCCACCCATCCCCCTCTTGTCATGTCCACCACCCCTACCCCAACTTACTCACCCGTTGTCTTCACACCCACCCACACACCACTCACCCACCCACATATTTCTTCGTCAACACACAACAAAATACCAACCAAAAACAACACCAATGCAACCTTAATAATTGCGTTGGTTGATGTTTTTGTTATTCGCCTCTGGCTCCTATGGATTTAGCTGCCCTCTTTCTTGTGTCCACCTCATCTACCTCCTCCCTCCCTCCCCGCTACCTTCCTCTCCATCCCACCCCAGCTCTTCCGTCTTCTTCTTCTCTCATCTTGAACTTGTTTTGGAACGAAGCCTTCTTGGCAAGGATTTGATGGCGAGGTATAGGTAGAACTAATCACTTTAAGTGTTGGCACAAGGTTTTTAAATCAAACCACATTCGCCTTTTTTTTTTTTTTAAAAGTTGGTTTTTGTTTTTTGGTTAACGCTGTGCGGTAATATTGACAGTTATAGCTTTATTTACATTGTAAATTTTGTGTATTTTATACCGGAATCGTCGTTTTTATAGTCATTATCATCATCATCATCATCATCATCATCATCATCATCATCATCATTATCATCATCATCATCATTATCATCATCATCATCATCATCATCATCATCATCATCATCATCATCATCATCGACAGCAGTCCTGGTCCTGATTTGGCTCGGAAGAGTCCGCTGGACCTAAAGCAATAACCTTGTATTGTATTGTATCGACAGCAGTGGCAGCAGGAACAATATTACGATCAGTATTTTCTTCTTCTTCTTCTTCTTCTTCTTCTTCTTCTTCTTCTTGATATATTGGTCTCATTTGCGCCCCCTGCATTTTTTTTCTGTTTCTTTTGCTTATGAACATTGAGGTTTAACGTCCACACCCACCATTGGCGATATGGCAGACGGGGATAGCCATCCCAGGGAAAGAGGGGTATGGACCTGAATCAACACTGAACCACCAGAGCAATCATACTGCTAAAATGGACAGTGAAAATGGCCACATTTTATATCGCCCACCACGGGATTCGAACCTGGGTCATCTGTGTGCCAGGCGAACGCTCTACCACTTGAGCTACGGCGGTGGGACCCTTTTGCCTATAATGTCTGACGACGAACGTTTTATAGGGTGTGTGAGTGTACATGCATGGTAGAAAAGTAACTCCCTAATTAAAAAAAATCCCCGATGACTCCTATAAACAGTACATTCCATTACATGACTATTGCTTTAGATCCAGCGGACTCTTCCGAGCCAAATCAGGACCAGACAACCCCTGATCCGCATAAAAGGCCTGCTGAGACAACCCTAGTGGTAAAACTGAAAGCTCTCCACCAGCCAGTCACTTTACAATAAAGACATCCCACGCAGGGGACGCTGAGGCTGTACTCTAATTTATCGAACCCCCGTTTACAAAAACAAAATAGAATACAAACATCATTATAAAATTATCAACAAAACACATACATATAAAATGCCTACATTGCTAAATAATAACATCATAGGATGCCCTAGTGACCACCTGGCAGAACGCGTCTAATATTCCCAAGCTGATCCAACAGACCTCATACACAAATAAGGAGTCTTGTCCCGGAAGAGTTTTCAAGAAAAAAGGTAGGTGACTGGTCTAGCGAAGAAGAAGATAGTATAGCAGATTGATAGAACAGAGCAGGAATGAGAAAGAGCAAATGAGGAAGACAGCGACAGTAGAAATTTAAAGCACTAAATTTCCAGAAAGTGGGGATACTATTTATACTGAAACCCCCGGCACCCCAACGGGGGACTTATAAACAGTACTACTTTTGCCTGAAACACCGTGTTTTGTCATCCTTACCGTGTTTAAGTGTATTGCTGTGTGATTTCGTCTCACAGTGATGAGAACCGCTCTTGATGGCCCGTCGCTTGATGCAGCGTGAGCGAGCGCAGCTAACGCAAAAATAATACATTCTGCTACTTAAAGGATCACAACGCATGTTATTTAATGCAAATGCAGTACTACTAATTTACAAACACACGGGCCATTGGACAACACGATTACAGGCTCACAGTGGTGAAGAAACGGAAACTCCGATGGTATGGCCACTTCACCAGAGCATCAGTCCTTGCAAAGACCATCCTGCAAGGCACGGTGCAAGAAGGTAGAACAAGAGGGAGACGAGAAAAGAGGTGGGAGGACACCATTCGAGAATGGACTGGCTTGGCACTGAACGAAGCCATGAGGGTTGCTGAGAACAGAGAAATATGGAGTTCGCTGGTTAAACGATCATCTGTGGTGCCCCAACGACCTTTGAGTTACGGGATAGGATAGGATAGGATAAGATAAGATAGGATAAGCAACTTTCATTAAGGAGTAACTTTTCAACCACCATGTATAATTAATTATGCCTATGCTTGTGTGTGTATGATTTATGCCGGAACATGCCTCTGTTGTCACTAACGGCAATGGGTATATTGGTGTTGTTTGTGGGGGTGTTTACGATGAAAGCCAAGGGAGGGCTCGCATTTTCCAACCGCTGGAGTATTTTACACTCAGAACTCGGTGGTTCTGACTTTGGCCAAATACCAGATTGGGGTCAAAGAACTCTGAGCAGCGGCAGCAGCAACAACAGTGGCTGAGAACAAGATCGTTGCCAGAAATAAACGGCGTGATCAGATAATACATAATTATTCTGTGGCGTAGATAAGGAACGCACAATGGAGTCCGTCTTATTTTTCTAAAGAACGAGTTTTCATCTTGAATATTATCATCTCCGTTTCCACTCAGCTAACGTCTGTGTGTGTATATGTGTGCGGGGTTGTGTGCGTGCGTGGGTGGGTGTGTGTGTGAAGGGAGGGATGAGTGTTTGTATGTGTGCGTATGCATAAGAGAGTAAGAGAGTGTGTGTGCGTGTTTGTGTGTTTATACATGCGTGTGTGTCAATGCGTGCGTGCGTGTTTGTGTGTGTGTGCGCTGGCGTGGTTTAAAGCTAGCAGCTGACGATGTTACTTAGAATTAACTTAGTCGTAAATCTCAAATTAAACCCTTAACAAGGAAAGACAGAAGAAAACAAATTTCAAAAAAGAAATAAAACACACGCACTCGCACACACACAAACACAGGCACACTCTAGGTCTCTCACGCACACACCTACACACAAAAACACACAAATCCAACAATACACACCTCCAGACACAAATCCATCTCCACACAAATCCATCCACACACAAATCCATCTACACACAAATCCATCCACACGCAAATCCGACTATACAAACAAATCAATCTACACACAAATCCATCCACACACACAAATCCAACTATGCAAACAAATCAATCTACACACAAATCCATCCAAACACACAAATCCAACTATACAAACAAATCAATCTACACACAAATCCATCCACACACAAATCCAACTATAAAACAAATCAATCTACATACAAATCCATCCTCACACAAATCCAACTATACAAAACAAATCAATCTACACACAAATCCATCCACACACAAATCCAACTATACAAATCAATCTACACACAAATCCATCTACACACAAATCCATCTATACACATACACACAAATCTAACTAAGTAACAACAGACACACACACACAACTCCATCGAGAGAGAGAGAGAGAGAGAGAGAGAGAGAGAGAGAGAGAGAGAGAGATGTATGAATATGAAACCAAAAGGTGGAGAAAAAGAGCTATAAACGAGTGGGACTCGAAATGGACGAAACAGACAAATGCGAACCTAAAGACAGACAAATGCGAACCTAAAGACAGACAAATGCGAACCTAAAGACAGACAAGAAATCAAAAAGAAAGAAGGTGGAAATATCAAATCCCCAAAATGGAAAAAGAACGATGTAAAAAATTCTTAATAGTTAAAAGAAGTCTTTCATGTGTAATTGTGGTGTTTTTAGCACGTAGCTTACTTGTGTGGGCGATGCTTGGACATGAAGGCAACGTGGGTTTAGGGTGGAGGGTGGAGGTTGGAAAGCAGTGGCTGTGAGGAGGGTGTAGGGGGGGGGGACGGAGTTGGGGAAAGGGTTGAAGGAAATTCTAATTACAATTTGTCTCACAAAAAGCAATCATTAAAACTGTTTTTTTCTTCTTATCTCTGGTGGGTGTCTTCGGTGGTTTTTATTTTTTATTTTTAATGTTAATTTCAGCCCTTCGCACACAAATCCTTCTTCTTCTTCTTCTTCTTCTTCTTCTTCTTCTTCTTCTTCTTCTTCTTCTTCTTCTTCTTCTTCTTCTTCTTCTTCTTCTTCTTCATCTTCTTCTTCTCCTTCTTCTTCTCCTCCTCCTCCTTCTTCTTCTTCTTCTTCTTCTGCTTCTTCTTCTTCTTCTTCTTCTTCTTCTTCTTCTTCTTCTTCTTCTTCTTCTTCTTCTTCTTCTTCTTCTTCTTCTTCTTCTTCTTCTCCTCCTTCTTCTTCTTCTTCTTCTTCTTCTTCTTCTTCTTCTTCTTCTTCTTCTTCTTCTTCTTCTTCTTCTTCTTCTTCTTCTTCTTCTTATTCTCTTCCTCTTCTTTATTTTTCTCCTGCTCGTCCTCTTTTTTTCGTCTTCTTTGTCCTCCCTCTAGTTCTATCCAACTCCTACTTTTTCTACTCCTATTTTCTCTAGCACCTTCTGCTTTTCTTCTTTTCTTTTTTTTTCTTTTTTTTAAATATCTTTGTTTCTGCAAAGTTTTTGAACTAACTGAACTAACATCCGTTGTTTTTTTTAAGTTTTTTTCCCCTCAAGATAATCAAAGGGTTTGAAAATAGTTCACCCGAGGGCTAAACTTTAATGAGGACTTAAAGAGTCGCAGGGTTTTTTCTTCAGGAACGACGTTGTCTATGCTGTTGAAACGTGCGTTGTCAAGGCCACTTAGTACAGATATTATTGAATACTTCATCTTGAGAAGGCAAGGGCAAACTCAACACGTTGTTAAATACAATTTAATACGTCATCAGTATTAAAAAAAATTAAACGGTTGTTTGTCTATGTCACGTGGGGTTTATGGGCTCTGCACAATGGAATTATGGACCCTCACGTTTATTCGGTGGGAACTGCTAGTAAGTCACCCTATGAATTACTTTAATAAATTTATTTGTTTAGCTCGTTCTGTGTTAAGGTTGGGGTACAGAAATAGATAGAAAAATGGTAAAAGAATACTGTCACACTAGCTTTCACACGGCTATGAATCATATGTAGTCCAGCCACTTGATAACAGTTAAAATCACACATTTATTTCTTCTACTCTATACAAGATTCTCTAAGTACTAATCTAACTTAAAAAGTCTCAGTCACTGCTAATAGTTCGATCGCTGATAGTCTAGGCAGCTGTTATATCTTCCTCGGGCACTTGCTATAATGTTTCATGTAGATTTGGACTACTGTGGTCCGTTTTACAGTTTCTGAAGAGTTGGACTACTGTGGTCCTGTTATGATCAGTTTAAGTGCACCTTGGCGTGTTCACTTAACTTTCTGATGGTGCGGTCGAAGTCCTTCTGTGAGGTAGCTTCTGGTACACCTTTGTAGTTGTGTAGTTGGGTTCCCTTGCCACGCTGTGGGGTCTGACAGGGTGATTTTCAAGGTAACTCTTTCCGACTTGTGCGGTAGAGTCTCCTCAACCAACTAGTCGTTTCTGTGGAGTGGGGCACACAGGATAGCTCGGGATAGCTCGGGATAGCTCGCCTGCTCGTCTGTAATATAAGAGACGAAATTCTGCACAACCCTGAATAATCGGTTTGTGCAGAGCGTCTCACTGAAAGCCAAGTAGCCCTCAGTGATAGCTCCACATCTCTATACATAAGCGACGAACATTCTGCTACTTCCGGGTTCCACTGGAATCTCACTCTAAATTCCTATACATACATAAATATAAATCGTGTCTAACTATACACATACAGAATTAATAATAATATAAACATTCAGTGGTACAGCCACTGGTCTGCAAACATACATATAAGTTAAACAACAGTGGTTCCGTACGGGATACAACATGGCGGCGCAACCGGTCGTGTTTCGCCTCGTGGTAGGCTCTTCCACGTGGTCCCGCAAAGTCGGATTAACAATTCACATTTATGCATAGCAAATTCCACAAACATAATTTCAACAATAATACAAATATATCACGATGAAACAGAAGGGTGTTCATTTACCTGTTTGACAAGTTCAGGCCCGTGATGACTTGAGAGAATTCTAAGATTCTAAGTCCTGCTTCCTGGTCTATGAGTGTAGAGATTTCTCTAGCTGTGGAGATGTTGACTCTACCTCGTCTCACACACGACTGATTCAAACTGTGTTAGGCTCTGACACAGTCAAACTGCTCTACCCACTGAGCCTGCTCTGATTGGTTAAAACGGTCCGATTCAAAGCTCAAGTGCTGACTCACTGCGCTAGCGTGGGTCGGGCTCGCGGTGTGTGGTCTGCTGTGTAATTTACTGACTCTCTTAATGTTACAAAGACTACACATGGCTAAATAGTCAACAAGCAGAGTTAAAACTAGCCAGTTCGTGACAGGCTCCCTCAACTGAAAAAAGGCGATGACTACTGGATTCGACCTTTTTCTACTACAGAGCCTAGTTTAACACTGCACTATCCTAGGGTCCTATTTACACACTAGTTAAGTTGCTCTACCTGAGCTGCAATGCTGTGCCAGGTAGCTATGGACACTAGTGACAGGGTATTACTGGACGGGGACGAATTCTGGTGCTGTGGCCCTTAGTTGTGATGGGTGGGCGACAGCTGCTGTGTCCTCCACGAGATGGCGACTGAGGTAGTCGGCTCCGTGGTTTTCCTTGCCGGGGATGTACTCGATTTGGAATGAGTATGCCTGAAGGGTGAGTGCCCATCTCATCAGGCGAGAGTTCAAGGATTTGGAGGCTGCCAGGAACGATAGTGGTTGATGGTCCACCTGAACTGTGAAGTGGGTCCCATACAGGTAGAGTTGAAACTTCTGTATGGCCCAGACTAGTCCAAGACATTCTTTCTCCGACGTGGCGTAGTGGGTCTCGGCGGGTCTCAATTTTCTGCTGGCGTAGGCGACAGGGAATAGCGTCTCTGCATTCTTGGGGTCGCGCTGTAGCAGTACTGCTCCGAGGCCTAAGTCGCTTGCGTCGGTGCGAAGAACGAATGGCTGAGTCAAATCGGGTAGGTGGAGTACTGGCGCCGATGTCATTCTGTCCTTGAGTGTTTGGAATGCTGTCTCGCATTTGGCGGTCCATACGACTTTGTCCGGGGCGATTTTCCGGGTTCCATTTGTCAGTGGCACGGCGATGCTGTTGTAGTTGGGGATGAATTTCTTTCGCGATGGCGATGGCCATCCATATGTGTGGGCCGGGGGACGCTGGTCGGTCCGTGTACTTCTTGAGGAGATTGATGTGGTGGTATCGGGCTCTCCCGTTCACCTCTACTTGGTAGACTGTCTTGGATTTCTTGGCAGTCACCCGGTACGGTCCTCTCCAAGCGATGTCCAGCTTGTTGGTTCCACTTGGAAGTAAGAGTAGCACTTGATCGCCGACTTGCAGTTCTCTGTCCTTCGCGTGGCGGTTGTAGTACTTCGCCTGACGGGCTCTTGCCTTCTTCAGTGCTTCACCAGCTTTCTTCCACGTTGCTTTGAGGGTTTCCTGCAGGTCTGCGACGTACTTGGTGGCACCTCTTGGTGTGTCGTCTATCTTGGCTTCCGTCCAACTTCTGCGTAGGGCTTCTAGCGGTCCTGCTAGCGGTCTGCCGAATAGCAATGTTGACGGGGTGTAGCCTGTGGCTGCATGGGGCGTTTCTCGGTATGCGAACAGTGCCGCATTCACGTAGGTGTCCCACGCTTCTGGATTGTCGTCGGCGACTTTCCTGAGTATGGTGAGAAGGGTTCCATTCAGTCTTTCTACTTGTCCGTTGCTGGCGGGGTGGTATGGTGGTGTGCGAATGTGATGAACTTGTATCAACTCGAACACGTCTTGCATCAGGCGGCCGGTGAACTGAGATCCGTTGTCCGTTCTAATGCTGTCCGGGAATCCGACTCTGGTAAAGATGGCGATGAGTGCATCTGCGATCTTCTTGGTGTCGATCGCTGGCAACGGGACTGCTTCGCACCACATCGTACATGCGTCGACGAGTGTGAGTAGAAATCTGTTCCTCTTCTTGGTCATGGGCAGTGGTCCTACTATGTCTACTGAGACTTGCTGGAATGGCACGCCGACTACTACCGATGGTCCTAAGGTAACTGGTACGGTGTGATGTCGCGGGGAATATCGTTGACATTGGTGGCAAGATTTCACGTAGCGCTTGACATCCTCCGTGATTCCTGGCCAATAGTAGTGTGCGCTGATTCTCTGCACTGTGGCTCCAATTCCCATGTGTCCGCTGAGTGGCATGCTGTGGCCTAATTCTAGTACTTGGGCTCGAAGGGTGGCTGGTAGTACTAGTTGGGTGTGATCTCCATCTCCTTGTCGATGTAGAACTCCCTCTTCCATGTAGAAGTCTCCCTTGTGCGGGGGTGTGTGCGCCTTGGGTAGCTTCTGGAAGCACTTCGCTATAGAGGTGTCTTCTTTCTGTGCTGTTTTGATCTCTTCGAGTCCTGGATTCGGAGCGAACTCGGGCTGGGGTGGTTGGGTTTTAGCTTGGGCCCTGGTTTGCACTGCAGCTATCTCTACAGTTTTAGGGGGCGTGCCTAAGAACACATACCTACAACCTAGCACTAGATCATACAGGGGTTTCTGTAAAACAGCTGCTTGGATTCGTCCTGTGACGTACCTACTCTCTACTTCGATCCAAGCTATTGGGCAAGTAGTCGTCGGTTTCGTCAAGTCTGCTCCTTGTAAGTCGACTGTCTTGTCCGTCAAGTCCGCGCGCGATACAAGAGATTCGCTAACTATCGCGTCGTATGATAGACCTGTGTCATACAGACAGTTCGCTTCTTTTCCGTTGACCTTGACCGTGTCTGTCACCGATGGGTGATCTCCGATTGTGTGTGGCTTGTTACCGCTGCTTTGAGTTAGAACTCTGTGCGCTGGCCGGCTTTCGCGCTCTTCCCTACGTTGTGCGGCCAACTTGAAACATTCTGCGGTGGAGTGATTGTTTCTGTTGCAGAACGAACAATACCGTCTCTGTTCTGCGGGACCTCTTTTCCCGAATTCCGTGTTGGGTCCTTTATTTTGCCCAGGTCTGGGGTTATTCGGCTTATTCGCGGTGCGCTCTTCCCGGTTAGGGCTTCGTTTCTGTGCCTCTTTCCCGTTAGGCTTTAGGTCTCGCCTGAAGCTCTTGGCTTCTCCGTGTGCGGCCACGTACCTATCTGCGACCTTGACCAGATCTTCTAGTCTTTCCGCGCCCTGCTCTACTGAGAATGTTCTCAGCTCGGGGGTCATGGTTTCCCGTAGCTGTTCCCATACTAACAGTTCTGTCAGTCCATCATACGTCTTAGCCGTGGCTGACTGGCTAATCCACTTATCCAGCGTTGTGGACAACCGATCCGCGAACTGCGCATAGCTCTCTCCTTTCACTCTCCGATTGGTGCGGAACTTTTGCCGGTAGCATTCTCCTGTCAGTTCGAATCCCGTTAGGAGTGCCTCTTTTACTTTGTGATAGTCAGTCACTCTGTCAGTCGGTAGCTTACTGTAGATGTCATAAGCCTTTCCTCTAAGCCCTTGGCTAAGCTTAAAAGACCAATGAGTGGGATCTAGTTTGTACTCTGTTGCTAGACGCTCAAACCTAGTCAGATAGAGATCTAGACCTTCTTCTCTCTCATTGAATGTTCCCAGTGGAAATGACATTCCTTGTACAGGGTTGGATGCTACCTCTAGCTGATCTGAGTGGGGAGGGGTTGAGGAAGAACTTGAAGCTCCTGATCCCAATCTTCTTAGCTCTAACTCATGCTGTCTGTCTTTTTCCTTTTCTGCCCTCTCATACTCCCATCTCCTACTTTCTGCTTCTCTCTCTGCTGCTACTGCTGCCTTCTTCTGTTCTCTTTCTGCCTCTAGCTCTAATTTCCTCTGCTCTCTTGCTGCTTCTAACTCTGCTTTCTTTTGCTCTGCTTCTATTGATAATTTCTTTTGCTCTGCTTCTAATTCTGCTTTCTTTTGCTCTGCTTCTAATTCTGCTTTTCTCTGTTCTGCTTCGAGTTTCTTCTGTTCTCTCTCTGCTTCTAACTTCTTTGCCTCTCTCTCTGCTGCTCTCTCTGCCTTAGCCTCCTGTTTCTCTACCTCTGCATTGATATACGCAATTAGGTCTGCCCCTGCTAAGTGTAAAGCTTCTCCTAGTTCCTTGAAGCGCAATCTCAAGGCCACTGGGTCCGACATTGCCAAACGTGTCTATGAACAACCTCTGAATCACGTGGAATACCAAAACACTAGCAATATTGCAATTCAATAAGAACAATGTAAAGACCATAAAATTCGCAATCAATAATAGAATAAAACAAAAGTCAAATGGCATACAACAGTTACTTAAGCAAAACCTGCAAAAGAACAATGCAACATACAGGCACAAAAATATTTGAAGCAAAAAAGTTTTTAACTAAAGAATAGTGCACCCAAACTGATTAGTCCTTGTTACCACTATTCTAAGTTATTCTACTACTCCTACTGTTATCTAATTTTATTGTACTTAGATCCGGTTATACCCAATTCCTATTATCCACAGATCCTGGCTAGGCTCGCCAATTAAAGTGTCACGTGGGGTTTATGGGCTCTGCACAATGGAATTATGGACCCTCACGTTTATTCGGTGGGAACTGCTAGTAAGTCACCCTATGAATTACTTTAATAAATTTATTTGTTCTGTGTTAAGGTTGGGGTACAGAAATAGATAGAAAAATGGTAAAAGAATACTGTCACACTAGCTTTCACAAGCCAAGTAGCCCTCAGTGATAGCTCCACATCTCTATACATAAGCGACGAACATTCTGCTACTTCCGGGTTCCACTGGAATCTCACTCTAAATTCCTATACATACATAAATATAAATCGTGTCTAACTATACACATACAGAATTAATAATAATATAAACATTCAGTGGTACAGCCACTGGTCTGCAAACATACATATAAGTTAAACAACAGTGGTTCCGTACGGGATACAACATGGCGGCGCAACCGGTCGTGTTTCGCCTCGTGGTAGGCTCTTCCACGTGGTCCCGCAAAGTCGGATTAACAATTCACATTTATGCATAGCAAATTCCACAAACATAATTTCAACAATAATACAAATATATCACGATGAAACAGAAGGGTGTTCATTTACCTGTTTGACAAGTTCAGGCCCGTGATGACTTGAGAGAATTCTAAGATTCTAAGTCCTGCTTCCTGGTCTATGAGTGTAGAGATTTCTCTAGCTGTGGAGATGTTGACTCTACCTCGTCTCACACACGACTGATTCAAACTGTGTTAGGCTCTGACACAGTCAAACTGCTCTACCCACTGAGCCTGCTCTGATTGGTTAAAACGGTCCGATTCAAAGCTCAAGTGCTGACTCACTGCGCTAGCGTGGGTCGGGCTCGCGGTGTGTGGTCTGCTGTGTAATTTACTGACTCTCTTAATGTTACAAAGACTACACATGGCTAAATAGTCAACAAGCAGAGTTAAAACTAGCCAGTTCGTGACAGGCTCCCTCAACTGAAAAAAGGCGATGACTACTGGATTCGACCTTTTTCTACTACAGAGCCTAGTTTAACACTGCACTATCCTAGGGTCCTATTTACACACTAGTTAAGTTGCTCTACCTGAGCTGCAATGCTGTGCCAGGTAGCTATGGACACTAGTGACAGGGTATTACTGGACGGGGACGAATTCTGGTGCTGTGGCCCTTAGTTGTGATGGGTGGGCGACAGCTGCTGTGTCCTCCACGAGATGGCGACTGAGGTAGTCGGCTCCGTGGTTTTCCTTGCCGGGGATGTACTCGATTTGGAATGAGTATGCCTGAAGGGTGAGTGCCCATCTCATCAGGCGAGAGTTCAAGGATTTGGAGGCTGCCAGGAACGATAGTGGTTGATGGTCCACCTGAACTGTGAAGTGGGTCCCATACAGGTAGAGTTGAAACTTCTGTATGGCCCAGACTAGTCCAAGACATTCTTTCTCCGACGTGGCGTAGTGGGTCTCGGCGGGTCTCAATTTTCTGCTGGCGTAGGCGACAGGGAATAGCGTCTCTGCATTCTTGGGGTCGCGCTGTAGCAGTACTGCTCCGAGGCCTAAGTCGCTTGCGTCGGTGCGAAGAACGAATGGCTGAGTCAAATCGGGTAGGTGGAGTACTGGCGCCGATGTCATTCTGTCCTTGAGTGTTTGGAATGCTGTCTCGCATTTGGCGGTCCATACGACTTTGTCCGGGGCGATTTTCCGGGTTCCATTTGTCAGTGGCACGGCGATGCTGTTGTAGTTGGGGATGAATTTCTTTCGCGATGGCGATGGCCATCCATATGTGTGGGCCGGGGGACGCTGGTCGGTCCGTGTACTTCTTGAGGAGATTGATGTGGTGGTATCGGGCTCTCCCGTTCACCTCTACTTGGTAGACTGTCTTGGATTTCTTGGCAGTCACCCGGTACGGTCCTCTCCAAGCGATGTCCAGCTTGTTGGTTCCACTTGGAAGTAAGAGTAGCACTTGATCGCCGACTTGCAGTTCTCTGTCCTTCGCGTGGCGGTTGTAGTACTTCGCCTGACGGGCTCTTGCCTTCTTCAGTGCTTCACCAGCTTTCTTCCACGTTGCTTTGAGGGTTTCCTGCAGGTCTGCGACGTACTTGGTGGCACCTCTTGGTGTGTCGTCTATCTTGGCTTCCGTCCAACTTCTGCGTAGGGCTTCTAGCGGTCCTGCTAGCGGTCTGCCGAATAGCAATGTTGACGGGGTGTAGCCTGTGGCTGCATGGGGCGTTTCTCGGTATGCGAACAGTGCCGCATTCACGTAGGTGTCCCACGCTTCTGGATTGTCGTCGGCGACTTTCCTGAGTATGGTGAGAAGGGTTCCATTCAGTCTTTCTACTTGTCCGTTGCTGGCGGGGTGGTATGGTGGTGTGCGAATGTGATGAACTTGTATCAACTCGAACACGTCTTGCATCAGGCGGCCGGTGAACTGAGATCCGTTGTCCGTTCTAATGCTGTCCGGGAATCCGACTCTGGTAAAGATGGCGATGAGTGCATCTGCGATCTTCTTGGTGTCGATCGCTGGCAACGGGACTGCTTCGCACCACATCGTACATGCGTCGACGAGTGTGAGTAGAAATCTGTTCCTCTTCTTGGTCATGGGCAGTGGTCCTACTATGTCTACTGAGACTTGCTGGAATGGCACGCCGACTACTACCGATGGTCCTAAGGTAACTGGTACGGTGTGATGTCGCGGGGAATATCGTTGACATTGGTGGCAAGATTTCACGTAGCGCTTGACATCCTCCGTGATTCCTGGCCAATAGTAGTGTGCGCTGATTCTCTGCACTGTGGCTCCAATTCCCATGTGTCCGCTGAGTGGCATGCTGTGGCCTAATTCTAGTACTTGGGCTCGAAGGGTGGCTGGTAGTACTAGTTGGGTGTGATCTCCATCTCCTTGTCGATGTAGAACTCCCTCTTCCATGTAGAAGTCTCCCTTGTGCGGGGGTGTGTGCGCCTTGGGTAGCTTCTGGAAGCACTTCGCTATAGAGGTGTCTTCTTTCTGTGCTGTTTTGATCTCTTCGAGTCCTGGATTCGGAGCGAACTCGGGCTGGGGTGGTTGGGTTTTAGCTTGGGCCCTGGTTTGCACTGCAGCTATCTCTACAGTTTTAGGGGGCGTGCCTAAGAACACATACCTACAACCTAGCACTAGATCATACAGGGGTTTCTGTAAAACAGCTGCTTGGATTCGTCCTGTGACGTACCTACTCTCTACTTCGATCCAAGCTATTGGGCAAGTAGTCGTCGGTTTCGTCAAGTCTGCTCCTTGTAAGTCGACTGTCTTGTCCGTCAAGTCCGCGCGCGATACAAGAGATTCGCTAACTATCGCGTCGTATGATAGACCTGTGTCATACAGACAGTTCGCTTCTTTTCCGTTGACCTTGACCGTGTCTGTCACCGATGGGTGATCTCCGATTGTGTGTGGCTTGTTACCGCTGCTTTGAGTTAGAACTCTGTGCGCTGGCCGGCTTTCGCGCTCTTCCCTACGTTGTGCGGCCAACTTGAAACATTCTGCGGTGGAGTGATTGTTTCTGTTGCAGAACGAACAATACCGTCTCTGTTCTGCGGGACCTCTTTTCCCGAATTCCGTGTTGGGTCCTTTATTTTGCCCAGGTCTGGGGTTATTCGGCTTATTCGCGGTGCGCTCTTCCCGGTTAGGGCTTCGTTTCTGTGCCTCTTTCCCGTTAGGCTTTAGGTCTCGCCTGAAGCTCTTGGCTTCTCCGTGTGCGGCCACGTACCTATCTGCGACCTTGACCAGATCTTCTAGTCTTTCCGCGCCCTGCTCTACTGAGAATGTTCTCAGCTCGGGGGTCATGGTTTCCCGTAGCTGTTCCCATACTAACAGTTCTGTCAGTCCATCATACGTCTTAGCCGTGGCTGACTGGCTAATCCACTTATCCAGCGTTGTGGACAACCGATCCGCGAACTGCGCATAGCTCTCTCCTTTCACTCTCCGATTGGTGCGGAACTTTTGCCGGTAGCATTCTCCTGTCAGTTCGAATCCCGTTAGGAGTGCCTCTTTTACTTTGTGATAGTCAGTCACTCTGTCAGTCGGTAGCTTACTGTAGATGTCATAAGCCTTTCCTCTAAGCCCTTGGCTAAGCTTAAAAGACCAATGAGTGGGATCTAGTTTGTACTCTGTTGCTAGACGCTCAAACCTAGTCAGATAGAGATCTAGACCTTCTTCTCTCTCATTGAATGTTCCCAGTGGAAATGACATTCCTTGTACAGGGTTGGATGCTACCTCTAGCTGATCTGAGTGGGGAGGGGTTGAGGAAGAACTTGAAGCTCCTGATCCCAATCTTCTTAGCTCTAACTCATGCTGTCTGTCTTTTTCCTTTTCTGCCCTCTCATACTCCCATCTCCTACTTTCTGCTTCTCTCTCTGCTGCTACTGCTGCCTTCTTCTGTTCTCTTTCTGCCTCTAGCTCTAATTTCCTCTGCTCTCTTGCTGCTTCTAACTCTGCTTTCTTTTGCTCTGCTTCTATTGATAATTTCTTTTGCTCTGCTTCTAATTCTGCTTTCTTTTGCTCTGCTTCTAATTCTGCTTTTCTCTGTTCTGCTTCGAGTTTCTTCTGTTCTCTCTCTGCTTCTAACTTCTTTGCCTCTCTCTCTGCTGCTCTCTCTGCCTTAGCCTCCTGTTTCTCTACCTCTGCATTGATATACGCAATTAGGTCTGCCCCTGCTAAGTGTAAAGCTTCTCCTAGTTCCTTGAAGCGCAATCTCAAGGCCACTGGGTCCGACATTGCCAAACGTGTCTATGAACAACCTCTGAATCACGTGGAATACCAAAACACTAGCAATATTGCAATTCAATAAGAACAATGTAAAGACCATAAAATTCGCAATCAATAATAGAATAAAACAAAAGTCAAATGGCATACAACAGTTACTTAAGCAAAACCTGCAAAAGAACAATGCAACATACAGGCACAAAAATATTTGAAGCAAAAAAGTTTTTAACTAAAGAATAGTGCACCCAAACTGATTAGTCCTTGTTACCACTATTCTAAGTTATTCTACTACTCCTACTGTTATCTAATTTTATTGTACTTAGATCCGGTTATACCCAATTCCTATTATCCACAGATCCTGGCTAGGCTCGCCAATTAAAGTGTCACGTGGGGTTTATGGGCTCTGCACAATGGAATTATGGACCCTCACGTTTATTCGGTGGGAACTGCTAGTAAGTCACCCTATGAATTACTTTAATAAATTTATTTGTTCTGTGTTAAGGTTGGGGTACAGAAATAGATAGAAAAATGGTAAAAGAATACTGTCACACTAGCTTTCACAAGCCAAGTAGCCCTCAGTGATAGCTCCACATCTCTATACATAAGCGACGAACATTCTGCTACTTCCGGGTTCCACTGGAATCTCACTCTAAATTCCTATACATACATAAATATAAATCGTGTCTAACTATACACATACAGAATTAATAATATAAACATTCAGTGGTACAGCCACTGGTCTGCAAACATACATATAAGTTAAACAACAGTGGTTCCGTACGGGATACAACATGGCGGCGCAACCGGTCGTGTTTCGCCTCGTGGTAGGCTCTTCCACGTGGTCCCGCAAAGTCGGATTAACAATTCACATTTATGCATAGCAAATTCCACAAACATAATTTCAACAATAATACAAATATATCACGATGAAACAGAAGGGTGTTCATTTACCTGTTTGACAAGTTCAGGCCCGTGATGACTTGAGAGAATTCTAAGATTCTAAGTCCTGCTTCCTGGTCTATGAGTGTAGAGATTTCTCTAGCTGTGGAGATGTTGACTCTACCTCGTCTCACACACGACTGATTCAAACTGTGTTAGGCTCTGACACAGTCAAACTGCTCTACCCACTGAGCCTGCTCTGATTGGTTAAAACGGTCCGATTCAAAGCTCAAGTGCTGACTCACTGCGCTAGCGTGGGTCGGGCTCGCGGTGTGTGGTCTGCTGTGTAATTTACTGACTCTCTTAATGTTACAAAGACTACACATGGCTAAATAGTCAACAAGCAGAGTTAAAACTAGCCAGTTCGTGACAGTCTACTTTAATGAAAACATTTTATTGTAGACGATGGTAAAATTGGGAGGTAACGATTCGCCCCGTTCAATCTCGCCCTGGTCGTTGGTCTCGCTTGAGCACGGATCGGCGTAATTGATTTTAGCTGGAGTACTCTCTCGGCCCGGTTAGCAGGTGTATCTCGCCCCGGTAGCAGTAGACTTTCCATGGAGTGAGTCTTATAAACTAAGCCCAGACGGTATTAGTTCGCAAGGGTGAACTAGCCGGAGTGAGACTTCCTGGGGCGAGATTTTCCGGGGCAAGTTCGTACTTCTTCGTTAAAATTAAAGGCTTGTCTTCAGGTTGCCCCCCGTAAATACACACTTACAAAAATCCTCATTTGCACTTGTCTAATCCTGGATTAATTGGCCCTGTAACAGTACTTATCTATATAACACAACAAATGGTTTGGAGCAATCAAGATTCGATGTATATACTTCTCACACGAATGTAATACTGGCCTAACATGAATCCAAACTAGCCATGTAACATACATACTCCAAAAAACAAGAGTTTGAGAGATTAAAATTTTAGTCCTCGTTTTAGAAACGTTTAAATGTATGTCCATATTAAAAAAAATTAAAGTCTTCATAGGTTTTTTTAAATTGGAAAACCCCAATTTAAAGTTGCTTAGGTCGGAATTTTGGTTCGCATTGTTATTACATGAAACAATGATACAATATGCACGCACTCACCCACAAACACACACACACACAAACTCACGCGCGGATCATGAGCAGGAAGTTAAAAGCAAGCAACAATTATTCGTTAAAACTATGCGTTTGAAACAGGCATTTGTTGTTGTTGTAAGCTTTTTGTTTTCCAGGGGGACAGTATTCACTGTGAATGTTAAAAGGATCTGACTCACTGAATTGGTGATACCGTTGCACTTTACAGAAAGGTTTTAATTGAAGTTCTTTTTTGTTTTGGTTTTGAGGATAAAATATTTAAGTCCTCAATTTTAAGAATATTAAAAATGGAAATCTTCATTTTAAAGAACATTCACAATTTAAATCTCCATTTTAAAAAAGGTAAACTGTAGGTTCGTTTGAGGTTGTTGTTTTTTTTTTAATTGAAGAAAAGGTCTGTCCCCGAGGGTTCTTGTTTTATTGGCATCGTCTTGTCTGGTATCGAACTGATCTCCGAAAATTGGGGACCAGATGTACGGCACCCAGACAAATAAACCCTGCTAATGGATTTCCATTTTACCTGGAGATAGAAGAAGGAGAAGAACGAGAAGAAGTTTTTTTTTTTTATAGAGGGTATGTCATCGTACGTCTAATAACAGGCGAGTTCGTTCACGCAGTGTCAGGCGATGGGCCATTATGGGCTGCTTTCGTCGCTGTGAGATGAAACCAGGGCCAGCAATTACATACAACCACTGTTTTTAGAGAGTTACTTTTCAACCATCCTGTAGTTGTAGAAGACGATGAAGAGGAGAAGAAGAAAAAGGAGGAGGAGGAGGAGAAGAAGAAGAAGAAGAAGAAGAAGAAGAAGAAGAAGAAGAAGAAGAAGAAGAAGAAGAAGAAGAAGAAGAAGAAGAAGAAGAAGAAGAAGAAGAAGAAGAGAAGAAGAAGAAGAAGAAGTAGAAGAAGAGAAAGGTGGGCTAATAGCCACCCGGTACACGTTGGTCGAAGGCTGCCGGAAGCATGCTTTAGTAGTCGCCTCAACAGGCGATAAACATGCTCTCATGCTTCAGCGCACTGCTTCCTATACGCTTCAAGCTTTATAGTGACGGAAAAAGCGCAATTTCACTGTAAATATATACAGAATGTTGCTCTACAACATTCCGCTCTTTCCGTCTCAAAAACCCAATTGCCTTGTTGGATTCTTAAATTGTATGAAACCAAGTGAGGACACTACCCGGGGTCAACAAACGGTTCAAAAACGTTCTCGAACGGTTCGTAAAAGACAGTTGACCTACAAACAAATACAGTTTGACCTAATTCGTCCCGTAGAGGAGACGAAACTTACATTTTCTATTTGCATGAGTTCATTGGTCAATGCTCCTAGGGCTTGAGGCATATAGGAAGCAGTGCCCTGAAGCATGAGAGCATGCTTTATGGCCTGTTGAGGCGACTACTACAGCATGCTTCTAGTAGCCTTCGACCAATGTGTATCGGGTGTAATAGCACAGTTGATAGTGAGCTAGTTTCCTAGGCCGAAGGTGGCGGGTTTGAACCCCGCAAGGCAGGAAGTTGTGCGACTTGGGTACAAGACTTTCAGGTCACCCAGTGTTACCATGGTGTGTGACTTGGGTACAAGATCACCCAGTGTTACCATTGTGTGTGACTTGGGTACAAGACTTTCAGGTCACCCAGTGTTACCATGGTGTGTGACTTGGGTACAAGATCACCCAGTGTTACCATTGTGTGTGACTTGGGTACAAGACTTTCAGGTCACCCAGTGTTACCATTGTGTGTGACTTGGCTACAAGACTCTCAGGTCACCCAGTGTTACCATTGTGTGTGACATGGGTACAAGACTGTCAGGTCACCCAGTGTTACCTTTGTGCGTGACTTGGGTACAAGGTCACCCAGTGTTACCATTGTGTGTGACTTGGGTACAAGACTGTCAGGTCACCCAGTGTTACCATTGTGTGTGACTTGGGTACAAGACTGTCAGGTCACCCAGTGTTACCATTGTGTGTGACTTGGGTACAAGACTGTCAGGTCACCCAGTGTTACCATTGTGTGTGACTTGGTACACGACTTTCAGGTCACCCAGTGTTACCATTGTGTGTGACTTGGGTACAAGACTGTCAGGTCACCCAGTGTTACCATTGTGTGTGACTTGGGTACAAGACTGTCAGGTCACCCAGTGTTACCATTGTGTGTGACTTGGTACACGACTTTCAGGTCACCCAGTGTTACCATTGTGTGTGACTTGGCTACAAGTACAAGACTTTCAGGTCACCCAGTGTTACCATTGTGTGTGACTTGGCTACAAGTACAAGACTTTCAGGTCACCCAGTGTTACCATTGTGTGTGACTTGGCTACAAGTACAAGACTTTCAGGTCACCCAGTGTTACCATTGTGTGTGACTTGGCTACAAGTACAAGACTTTCAGGTCACCCAGTGTTACCATTGTGTGTGACTTGGTACAAGACTTTCAGGTCACCCAGTGTTACGATTGCGTAGGGGGTAATGTTACGATTGAGACGCGTACGATAGATCAGATATTGTTTCGCAAAGCATGCAATAACATAGTGTATTTACCTTTGATTTGAATTTGCGTTGCTGCTAGAGAAGGTTCTGTATGAGGTTGATGGTTTTGGTCGGTCGATATTGTGAAGAATTTTCAGGAGTTGCTTGTTTACTATCGACCGAAGCTTCCAGATAGAGTTATCAACAGTGCATAGTTCCGGTGAGGAGGATTTTTTTTTTCATTGGGTGTTAGTGCGTCATGCTGGAATGTTCGAACTTTTTCTCGATTGCAGAGAGGCAATATAAATAACGCACTGTAAGGGTGATTTATGATGATTTTGGATGATGATCTTTGAAGTTATTTTCGGAAAGCGATCTTGTATGCAGTTGTTGATGTTTGCTGAATAAAGTTGGAAAACTTTATACGACGACTCCTGCCTTGTTGCTGAGTGAACAGGCTGAGTGGATAAACCAATTCGAGTTACACTTATCAAGAATACAAGCATCGAGGCTGAATCGGCTATTGATAAATAGTCGTGTAACACCGAGGATTTGCTCGGGGTACTCCGGTTTTCTCCCTCGTTTCAGTAATGGTATTGGATGCAGTTTGTCTAAGATGTAAAACTAAAGTACGATTTCCTTTCCGTCTCCTAACAGCGATCTCCTTGCCTTTACACCACATGTTTGAGTGATGAATGTGTGTTTGTAGTGTATGTAGGAGTGACTGTGAGCTTGTATGCTGGTTACAGATCGCCGTTCTTTGATTAAGGAATAAGGCATGTACAGCATCCAATATTATTGTTATTATCATCATCATCATCAGTAGTAGTAGTAGTAGTAGTAGTAGTAGTAGTAGTAGTAGTAGTAGTAGTAGTAGTTGTTGTTGTTGTTGTTGTTGTTGTTGTTGTTGTTGTTGTTGTTGTTGTTGTAAGAAGTTGTTGTTGTTGTTGTAAGAAGAAGAAGAAGAAGAAGAAGAAGAAGAAGAAGAAGAAGAAGAAGAAGAAGAAGAAGAAGAAGAAGAAGAAGGAAACGACCAAATTTGAAGGAAGAAGAAGAAGAGACAAAACACAACGAAACACGCATGCACACACACCCACACACGCACACACACAAGCGCGCGCGACTTGAATCACATCCATCTTGTTGCAAATGAGGTGTATTATACAACTCTGGGGAACATCTAAATGTTCCATGTTATGCGTGCTTCCGGCATAATAGTGCAATTATCTACATTTGCCTAAATTATCGTAAATTGTTATTCAGCTGGGGGGGGGGGGGAGAGAGAGAGAGAGAGAGAGAAAGAGAGAGAGAGAGAGAGAGAGAGAGAGAGAGAGAGAGAGAGAGAGTATAAAAATAAAAAGACGACGACGACTAGGATGATGATGATGATGATGATGATGATGATGATGATGATGATGATGATGATGATGATGATGATGATGATGATGATGATGATGATGGCGACGACCTATATAAACATAAATAAGCACCCCTTGCAAAACAAACAAACGAAAAATAATAATAAATTAAGAAATATTAAAAAAAAAACAAAAAAAAACATCGTCTTTCTTTTTATTATTCCCTAGGAGAATAATAGTGGGAGTGTACTCTTGTTCTGGTGACGTGGCCACGTCACCAGATCATCAGGCCTTGCAAAGACCATTCTGCATGGCACAGTGCAAGGAGGTAGAAGAAGGGGGAGACCAAAAAAGAGGTGGGAGGACAACATTCGAGAATGGACTGGTTTGACACTGAGCGAAGCCATGAGGCTGCTGAGGACAGAGAAAGATGGAGTATGCTGGTTAAACGATCATCTGTGGTGCCCCTACGACCTTCGGGTTATGGGACAGGATAGGATAGGATACTGTTGTTATGAAAGTGACCACACATCTTGCTATGGAAATAACATTGCCTCTCCACAGATAGGAACACTGCATCCAGGTCATTCAGATGTCCTCGGGGAAAACAAGACTAACGATGTAGTAAGAACGCACATGCGCAATAGGCATTGTTCTTAAAACAAGCGAATTACTTCCCTTGTCTGTGAGAGCCAACAGTTTGAAGTGGTGAGCGAATGCATAGGCTGGTACGTCAACATAACGAAGTTACACAATCCGCTCGGGAACTCTTTTTGAGGCAAACAGCTACACCCCTCCCCTTCGGAAGAGAGTATAAACCGAGGTCTAGTCTGTGCACGCCTGCGTCCCATCGCACGGACTTTAAAGATCCTGACGCTCATGTCCTAGACGGGTGTGTGCCAGAAATACCAATTCAGCCAGCATGCACTATAGGTCCTGTCCTCTCTCTCCCCCTCCCCTCCCCCTCCCCCCCCCCCCCCATTTTCCCCCATCCTGACCTTGGTGACGCTGCTCTTGAGGCTGTCGTGCCTTCGCTGAAAAGGCAGGTCCAAATTTGGCCCGGATGAGTGACAAGTAAATTCCAAACATGCAAATGCAACAGATGTCTTTCCTGGATAATATTCTGCCAAGTAGAATCCATATCTTAGCTATTTTACACACATAAACCTTTCATGAACCGTTCCCTTACAAATTGAATAGAAAACACACCTACAAAAAAGGCGGGGTGGGAGATAGGAGAAAGAGTCAGGAGAGGGTGATGGGAGGTAGAGAACCAACTTTCTGGAAAAAGTGTTTTGTTTAGAATAATTATATATTTTGTGTTCTACGCAAACCTTTTTGTCTCCCTTTCTTGAAGAGTTTTGCTACAAGAAGAAACTGTTTGTGTATCCTTGTTGTAAATTCAAGTGGAAGCTAACATTACATTACATTACATGATTATTGCTTTGAGGTCCAGCGGACTCTTCCGAGCCAAATCAGGACCGGACAACCCTTGATCCGCATAAAAGATCTGCTGAAACAACCCTAGTGGTAAAACTGAAAGCTCTTCACCAGCCAGTCACTTTACAATAAAGACATCCCACGCAGGGGACGCTGAGGCTGCACTCTAATTTATCGAACCCCCGTTTACAAAAACAAAATAGAATACAAACGTCATTATAAATTATCAACAAAACACATACATATAAAATGCCTACATTGCTAAATAATAACATCATAGGAAGCCCTAGTGACCACCTGCCAGAAAGCGTCCATTATTCCCAAGCTGATCCAACAGACCTCATACACAAATAAGGAGTCTTGTCCTGGAAGAGTTTTCAAGAAAAAAGGTAGGTGACTGGTCTAGCAAAGAAGAAGATAGTATAGCAGATTGATAGAACAGAGCAGGAACGAGAAAGAGCAAATGAGAAAGACAGCAACAGTGGGAATTTAAAGCACTAAATTTCTAGAAAGTGGGGATACTAAGCCTATTTATACTGAAACCCCCGGCACCCCAACGGGGGTTTGTGGAAGCTAACGTGTCTGTCGTCTGGCAATAAGAAACAGAAGCATAGCGTGGTGTTGCTGCCAATGATCCCTAGCTTGGGGAGATTTGAGTTAGATCCTGTAACGGCCAATGCCTTGAGCACCTCTTGAGCTTGATAAGCGCTATACAAGAAGGAAACAATTCTTAAATAAAATAAAATAATATTTTCGCTATCTCCCGGAAAGGAAAAGAAATGACAGTTATTAGATTTTGAGTGCTACAAATGCCCCAAAAGTCTTTACATTTCCGCTAATCTTGCTGAAAGCAAAATGGTGTCAACTCTGCCATTTGCATACAATCTACGCTGCTCTCACTAATCTTAATTTAATTTAATCACTTTTTATATAGCGCTTTACCAACTCAAGAGCCGCTCAAAGCGCTGGCCGATACAGGATCTAACTCAAACCGCCCGAGACGCCCACCCGCAGCCTTTGGGCGCATAATCTGTGTCATGAACTGGCTAGTTTTAACTCTGCTCATTGACTATTCAGCCTTGTGTAGTTTTTGTAACAGTAGAGAGTCAGTATATAACACAGCAGCAATAAAAGTACACACTGCGAGCCAGACCCTCACAGCCCAGTGAATCAGCACTGTGTGCGAGAGTCGTAAATATTTTACCCAATGAGAGCTTAGGCAAAGCGGTTCGAGCCAGTTTGACTGGGTCCGAGCCTAACACAGCTTTGGTCAGTTGGGAGGAATACACCGAAGTGTTAACAGCTAGAAAGCTGGCAGAGAAATCTCTCCACACTTAGACCAGGAAGCAGGACTTAGAATCTTAGAATTCTATCAAGTCACACGGGCCTGAACTTGTCATACAGACGAGCAGGCGAGCTATCCCGAGCTATCCTGTGAACCCCACTCCACAGAAACAAGTTGGCGGAGTATCCTCTACCGCACAAGACGGAAAGAGCTACCCTGAAAAACACCCTGTCAGACCCCACAGCGTGGCAAGGGAACCCAACTACACAACGACAAAGGTGTACCAGAAGCTACCTCACAGAAGGACTTCGACCGCACCATCAGAAAGTTAAGTGTATTCTCCGAAAGTGCACTTAACCTGATCAAAACAGGACCACAGTAGTCAACTCTTCAGAAACTGTAAAACGGACCACAGTAGTCCAAATCTACATGAAACATAATAGCAAGTGCCCGAGGAAGAAATAACAGCTGCCTAGACTATCAGCGATCGAACTATTAGCATTGAAAGAGACTTTTTAAGTTAGATTAGTACTTAGAGAATCTTGTATAGAGTAGAAGAAATAAATGTGTGATTTTAACTGTTATCAAGTGGCTGGACTACATATGATTCATAGCCGTGTGAAAGCTAGTGTGACAGTATTCTTTTACCATTTTTCTATCTATTTCTGTACCCCAACCTTAACACAGAACGAGCTAAACAAATAAATTTATTAAAGTAATTCATAGGGTGACGTACTAGCAGTTCCCACCGAATAAACGTGAGGGTCCATAATTCCATTGTGCAGAGCCCATAAACCCCACGTGACAATCTGACGCCCGGACAACTGAGCACTATCCTGGCCAGCCATGGATGGGGGAGAAGGACCAAGTGCATGCTGGGTGTGTTCTTGTCACCGGCACTCACCCGTCTAGGACATGAGCGTCAGTATCTTTAAAGTCTGTTATGATGGAATGTATGCGACACACAGACTAGACCTCGGTTTATACTCTCATCCGAAGGAGTAGGAAACGGGAGTAAAGTGTCTTTCCCAGGGACAAAACACAATGGCCCACACACAAAGACACAACACAATCTTAACTACATTATTCCAAACAGCTTGGGATATACTGTCGACTTGAATATATATATGTGTGATATTTCAGCAGAACCACTATTTTAATTTTAACAAATATGAGCCACCAGGACCATTGTGTTTCATTCTTGATGTCTGTTACACTTTTTGTTGGTGTTTTGTTTCTATCAGTAGTTGATTCAGCCCCAATGCTTGAATCCTGATAAGTGTAACTCGGATTCGTTTATACACGCAACAAGTCAGGAGTCGTCGTATGAAGTTTCTCAATTTTATTCAGCGTACATCAACAGCTGCATACAATCGCTCAATCGCTTTTCACTTTCTCCTCTTTTCAATTCTCAACTCTTTTTTGAAACAGTGCGGCACATAGTCTCTCTATACTCCAGAAAAATTTAGAACACTCGGGCAAGACACAATTAGAGCCAATCAGAACAAATGTCGTCATCACTGTCTCACGTCATACAACATATTTAGTCTTATAGAATGGAAGCGTCTCTAGTTACCACTAGAATTATCCATACGCTTCGATTGATAGTAGACAACCAACTCTAGAAAATTCTCAAATAACATCGACCAACTAAAATTATCAACGTTATACAAAGCTTCTTCTAACAACAACGCAAAATCAAATCAAAGGTAAATACACTCTGTTATTGCATGCTATGCAAACTAAAACGATCGCATCTATCGCGCGCGTCACTCTCGCACCACCGCGCGCGTCTCAGACGTAACAGTGTCGTTTGGTGGTAGCCCATCCAAGTATTAACTGTGCCCAAAACCACTGTTCTACCAAGGAGAGGGAGAGATGGGGCTTTGGATGGAGAGGAGTTGGCGGGGGGGGGGGAGGGGGAGGGTGGAACGGAGGGAAGGTTAGAAGAAAAACAAAGCCAATAAAGAACTCGGTTGTAAACTAGTCAGACAGCTCGTTTCTCGTTTTTGCGGACCTAGAGGGATTGAGAGTCTTTGTAACTTTAAATTAACAGTTTTTTTTTTTTTTGCAGCTTTTGAAGTTTCCTAAAGTTTCCTTCTTCTTCTTCTTTCCGTCTCTCTCTCTCACTCTCTCTCTCCCTCTCTCTCCCTCCCTCTCTCTATCTATCTCCTTCTCTCTCTCTCTCCTCATAACATCGTCATCATCGTCGTCATTGGCAAAAAACTACTTCCAGCATATTGCTTATCATTTGCTAAATTGCCACATAAATTGTGGCCTGCAGCAATGATGGAATCTTCCACTACAACTGACGTTGGCATATTGGGCATATACATTCACTTCGTCAGTCCCATTATGATGTGGAAACCGATGTTGCATGTGAGGCTTGTCATACCAGGATTAGAAGAGTAGTTAGTGTGACTGGGGGAGGAGGGGCGCGGGGAGGGGGGGGGTTATTGTTGCTGGGCTCTGCACAATGGGTTTAGCTCGGTCTGTGTTTAGGGTGGGGTACAGAGATAGATAGAAAAATGGTAAAAGATCACTGTCACACTAGCTTTCACACGGCTATGAAACATATGTAGTCCAGCCACTTGATAACAGTAAATATCACACATTTATTTCCTCTACTCTATACACGATCTTCGATGTATGAAACTAACTTAAAAGTTCAAATGTCACTGCGAATGGTTCGCTCTTGAGAGTTCTAGGCAGCTACTTTCTGCCCTAATGGTCAGAGTTCTGGAAGAGTGGATTACTGTGGTGCTGTGATACCAGTTTTAGTGCACTGTTTCTAGGGGCACTTAACTGTGTGGTTGAAGCGCTGCGTTGTGGTTGCTTCCTTGATATGCTGTGTTGTGGTGGAGTCTTTTCCGTGTGGCTAGACTGGTGGGCTCTCTTAGTTCAGTGCTTTAGAGGCCTCTGCAGACCAACTTTCAGCGACGACTGTTCTTGTCTTTCGCCGAGTTGGGCTCACGATACAATGCCTGCTCGTCTGTAACATATGAGACGAAATTCTGCACAACCCTGTATAATAGGTGTGTGCAGAGTGTCTCACTGAAGGCCGAAGTAGCCCTCAGTGATTAGCTCCACATCTCTATATATAAGTGACGAACATTCTGCTAAGTCCGTGGTCCACTGGAATCTCCACTCTAATTTCCTATACATATATAAATATAAATCATGGCTAACTATACACATAGAGAAAGAATTAATATTATACACATTCTCGGGTACAGCCACTGGTCTGCAAGCATACATATAGGTTAAACAACAGTGGTTCCGTACGTAATACAACATGGCGTCAAACCCGGTCGTGTTCGACACGTGGTCACGCGTTGGACTAACAATTCAATTCTGAACATTGCAAATTTCACAAACATAATTCAACAATAATATAAATATATCACGATGAAACAAAAGTATGTTCATTTACCTTTTTGACAATGTCAGGCCATGGCTAACTTGATTGAATTCGAATTTGTTTCAACAAGTTCTGCTTCCCTAGTCGGTCAATGGAGAGATTCTGTTCGAGCGTAACTGTGCACTGCTCGGCGTTTGAATGTAGACTGACTCTCTACCTCCTCTGACTGTCCAGGCAGAACTAGTTCTACCTAACCTCGCTGTGTTCTCATTGGCCGGAAAATCTGATTGGATGTAAAATCGAAGCTCTATCCTTAAGCTGGATGATGTCACTAACTGCGCTTGCGTCAAGCTACAACTGTGTTACACTGACTAAACAAGGATATGCTTACTGGGCTGTGTAAAACTGGGCCTCTTGTTACAGTTAGACTGGAGGAGATGTTAGACTGGAGGAGATGTTAGGTTAGACTGGAGGAGATGTTTGTTTCTTCGGGGAAAATTGCCTTGGGGAAACCGGGGCCTAGAGGAGAAAGAAGGAATGAGCGGGAGGTAGAGGAAGGGGTAGGGTGGGGGAGGGGGAGAGCAGGGATTGTGACAAGAGATGTTTCTGATTCTAGTTCACCATACTACGTTTTAACAACCATTCCGACTTTGTGACAGCTGGCAGGTGAACAAACAGCTGTACGAACGCAAAGCTGTGGTAACATAGTTAGTTAGTTAGTAATTGTTTATAGGGTCCAGCGGACTGCAAAGAGCCGAATCAGGGCCACAGTTGGGTTGAAAGAGGCCTCACCCCTGATCCCTATAAAAGATCTGCTGAAACAACCCTAATGGTGACACTGAAGGCACTTCCCCATCCGGCCGGTCACTTTACAATAAAGGCATCCCATGCAAGGGACGCTGAGGCTGTACTCTAATTTATCGGACCCCCATTTACAAAAAACAAAATAGAATATAAACAGCATTATCAAATAAAACACATACATATAAAATGCCTACATTGCTAAATAATAATAATAATAATAATAATAATAATAATAATAATAATAATAATAATAATAATAATAATAATAATAATAATAATAATAATAATAATAATAATACCATAGAAAGCCCTATTGACCATTTGGCAGAAAGCGTTCAATATCCCCAAGCTGACCCAACAGACCCATTACATAAATGAGAAGTTTTGGGAGATTTTTTTAAGAAGAAGGGTAGGTGACTTGTCTAGCGAAGAAGAAGATAATATAGTAGATTGATAGAATAGAGTAAGAATGAGAACGAACAAAGGAGAAAGGCAGCAACAATGGGAATTTAAAGCTCAAGATTTCCAGAAAGTGGGGATACTATTTATACATAAACCCCCGGCACCCTCACAGGGGGGTCTGTGGTAAGGTAGAACCGTGGTAACATAGACTTGTGGTAACAGACCTGTGGTAACATAAACCTGGGGTAAAGTAGACCTGTGATAACATGGACCTGTGGTAAACATGTTGAACATTGATATAACTGTCCCTATTGACAAATGTTTTGTAAGATCTCCAATGTCAGTGATTATACAACTGATGGCAGGTCTTCTGTAAGTACACTCGCTGTTGAAAAGTTTATAATTTTGAATGTTAAAGAGCATGCCCACGTTTCCTTTGTGACCTTCTTGACTGAGGATTTTTCTGTTTGTTTATGGCAGGCGAACTAGGTCGACAAGGCATGTTGACAACTTTATCTGTTGTTAACCGTCGTCTCCGGGCATTTGGGACTTGCTGATGTTTATAGTGATTGTGTTGTCAAGGTGTACAAGCGTTTTATCGTTTAGTGTGCTGCAGTATTGACATTGACGTCTATTTGTTGTGTATGTTCACTTGACAATGCAGACATTTTTTTTTAAAAATATCCTTGACTAGTGGTTTTGTACCCTGGCAAGCCAGGGTACACAGGTTGCTGTTTAAAATGTAGACAGAGAGACAACTGTTGTCTGCGAGTTTCATTTGGACGATGATACCTCCCCATATCCCCCTTTGATACCTCGCCATACCCCCCCCCCCTGATATCTCCCCGTCCCCCCCCCATGATGCTTCACTATACCCCCTTGATACCTCCCCGAACCCACTTGATACCTCCCCATACCCCCTTGATACCTTCCGTACCCCCCTTGTAACCTACCTGTACCCTCCTTGATACTTCCCCGTTGATCGTTTCGCAGGTATGGTTGAAAGGAATCGACCATCACCATACCCACTTATATATACCCGTATCCCCGTTATGCCTACCCATGCCCCTTTAAACCTACCCGTAGCCCCCTTTTACCTACACGTACCACCCCATCCCGATCCTTGTTAATAATAATAATAATAATAATAATAATAATAATAATAATAATAATAATAATAATAATAATAATAAATTAAAGGTAAAAGCCTAAATTAAAAAGAAAAATATCCATATTGTAGTGAAAAAAAAAAGGCCCGCGTGAGGTTTGAACTTGGGTCGCCCTGCACGGTAGGCGAATGTTTTACTAAGTAGCCTACCAAGGCTTCCTAGAAAGACCATCAATTTTTTGGTCTATATGGGAAAACATGCTTAAACCTCAATTTGATTTTGAAAGGAAGCGCGCGGAATGGGGCTATTGCAGTTTGTGGACATTTTGTTTATTTATTTATCTCAGAAACGGTTAAACGTTCGGTAAGGAAATGTCGGCTATAACGATTTCGCTGGTTTTGAGCACACAGCAGGCTGATCCGCAGCAGCCAGCACCTGCCCAGATCAGCGTCCATACCGGACAAACTTTATAGTAGAGGCGAAGAAGGACTTCCGGCTAAGCAATATAGATGTAGCCTTCTGAATCCACAAGACAAGCTTTCTACAAGTGTTTATTTTTTTATCGTTTATCCGTTTAGGATTTTATTTGTATTGCTCTCTCTTTCTCTCTCTTTCTCAATATGTCTCTGTCTGTCTCTTATTATTATTATTATTATTATTATTATTATTATTATTATTATTATTATTATTATTATTATTATTATTATTGTTGTTGTTTTGTTTTTTATATAGCGCCTTTTTGAGCTCAAGAACTGCTCAAGGCGCTGACCGATAGAGGGATCTAACTCAAACCGCCCGAACCGCCCGCTTGCTGCCTTGGGCGCACTGTGTGACGCTCAGACGACTGAGCACAGTCCCAGGCCACCGGGGATGGGGGAGATGGGAAAACTGTACACTGAAACAACCATCACGCTAATAGCAACAGTAAGATGGCCAGTGCTCACAGCCAATGTTTATGTCCGGGCCACCGGGAACCGAACCCGCAGCCTTTGTAACACCAGCTCGCCGCTCTACCCACTGAGTTATCCGGTTACCCCCTCTTCGTCTTCGTTTGTTTTTTTCTTTGTCACGTTCTAACCTACCAAGATTTTATTATTTTGTATTGCTCTCTCTCTCTTTCTCTCTGTCTGTCTCTCTAGATTCTTTCTCTCTGTCTTTCTATATCTATCCCTTCTTCTTCTTCTTCTTCTTCTTCTCCTCGCCTTCTTCGTCTTCTTCTGGCATTCATTTTCTTCATATATCACGTGAACGTTTAGCTGGTCAGTCCATAAATATTTCAAAGTAATCTCAAAACCGATTAAATCTTCTTCTTCTTTTTCTTCTTCTTCTGCTTTGTATGTAGCTGCTTGTTTTCTTTGGTATTAATCTTCTTGATGTATGGCATAACCTTTAGCTAGTGCAGTCTAATAATATTTCAAAGCCGATTGGATCCTGTTGTTGTTGGTCTTCTTCTTCTTCTTCTTCTTCTTCTTCTTCTTCTTCTTCTTCTTCTTCTTCTTCTCTTATCTCTCTATCCCTCTCTCTCTCTCTCTCTCTCTCTCTCTCTCTCTCTCTCTCTCTCTCTCTCTCTCTCTCTTGCTCTCTCTTTCTCCTCTCCTCCGTCCTCTTCTTTACTTCTTCCTCTCTTTTCTTACCTCTCCCCCCCCCTAACCCTCAATCTCGATCTCTTGATGTTCTTCTCTCTCTCTCTCTCTCTCTCTCTCTCTCTCTCTCTCTCTCTCTCTCTCTCTCTCTCTCTCTCTCTCTCTCTCTCTCTCTCTCTCTCTTACTCCCTACCTGCTCTTCCTTCCATCCTATTACATCAGCTCAGGACAGGCGTACTCTTTAGTTGCAATCACCTCAAATGCAATGTCTGGAGGGCACAAGCTTTTTCATCTTCGATCGTCTTTAGATGGGAAAAAGTTGCATTTTTTAAATAAACTCAGCAGACGTTTCGTTTTCTATGGAAACCCCCAAAAAACTTGTCTTTCAAAGAACTGCTCAGGGCTGTGGACGAAACAATATCTAACTCAAAGCACCCAAGATTCGAACTTGCAGCACTTGCACTGTCGAACGCCTCAG
>CM072517.1:5540413-5572913 GCA_036898135.1 Oncomelania hupensis
GCACGATCTGGCTCTCTTTCTCGGTTCCATTCTGTTAGTCTTAGGGTGAAGGTAGATATTTTCAAAGGGAGGAAAGTGTGGTGAAAGGACATTGAAGATGAGGTAAGGACCAACAAATTTATTTAACTTTCTTTGTATTGCTAGTTATAATATATGTGCATGTCAATTATATATTTCATGATTGTCGTGTATTAAGTTTAAATTATTAAAAGTTGGATAAAATTAAGGCAACCTGGAATTTATTGTTATTTCTTTGAGCGCAAGACAGTATCTTTGGACGGCAGTGAGACTTGCTCTGTTTTGGGTGTCTTATATGCTGTGATTATGTTGAGTTAAGGCTCGGTCCCCGTACAAATAGAAAAGTAGGTTAGTTAGGTTAACTCTTGCATCTCGAATCTTGTCAACAGCCGCTGACACTTGGGAGAGGTTAGCGTAAATTTCGGCGAGTCTCGGCAACTTTGTGGGCGACAGACGACGTGGACTGTCTTGGAGCTAGCTGGTAACAAGTAGCTTGGTTGTACCAATCAGCGGCCAGCAGCCGTAGACGAAGCCGACAAAGTTGCGAGGTCAGCGGCTCCCTTAAGACCGCGCACATTGTGTCTCTTCCTGCCAGACACACGGAAAGCGGTTCGACTTTGGAACTAAGGACGAAGTGAATATAAGAGAGCTGTCGGAGAATCAGGGATGTTTACTATTAGCGACAAATACGAAGGAATGAATCCAGGGAAAAGTACATCTGAGGTCGAGAATTGTGCTAAAACGTGAAAATGTCTAATGATCATAGTTTCTAGTGTAAAAGTTTGAAAAAGATGTCTTCAGATTCCCTGTAATTGCTGGTCTCGGATTTAATTTCAGAGTTTACACGAGAGCAGCGCATAATAACCCGTCGCCTGAAATTGCTCGAGCGAGCTCAGCTGACATGAGGAGACCTAAGGCATAAGAAGACATAAGACATAAGAAGACATAAGACCAGGTGTCAGGACGATCCATTATGGGCTGTTCTCGTCACCGTAAGATGATATCGAAGATCCGCAATGACATTGTAGCACTGTAAGGGTCACAACACATGTTGTTTGATGTAAGTGCAGTAGGCTTACTATTGACAAAGGTAATAAGCAACTGTCAATAGGGAGTGACTTTTCAACCACCCTGTATAATCATATAAGGGAGTACTGTCAATAACTGTTCTCCGGCTGATAATATAGCAGTCTCACAACTAATTAACCTCTCTCTCCAGCCTATCGATTTGGAGGCCACTACTACATAAGCTTACTGTATTTTACATGTGAAATGTGGACGAGGTAGACTCGTACTTCCAGACAAAACAAGTCAAGTCAAGAAATCTTTATTCATCAAAAATGCAGTAAAAATTTGGTGTGTCGCTTATAATATGCAATAATAACACACGCACACACATACTTACACACACGCACACACACAACCGGCAGACTCACAAAAAAAAAGATTGGAACGGAGGTTGTCAGTTTTTAAGGAGGCATCAAGCACTAGCCATCTTACGGATTCGAATGAGAGTATAAACCGAGGTCTAGTCCGTGGACACACCACACACATTCCATCGTACGGACTTTAAAGTTCCTGACGCTCATGTCGCCGACGGGTGAGTGCCGGATACACCCAAAAGACACCCTGCAAGCACTAGGTCCCATCGCCACCCTCCCCGCTCGCCCAGGATTGGGTTCAGTTGTGTAAGGAGCCGGAAGACGCGCCTAAGGCAGCAAGTTAGCGCCTCTAACAGCTTCTGCCAGGTTCTGTATCAGCCAGCGAGAAGGGACGAAGTGTTTCCTGGGGGTATTATGTTATTTCGCGCTCACCCTCTAGGACATGAGTGTCAGGATATCTGTGAAGTTCGGGTGATGGAACGCGTGCTTGCACCAAAGAACGTATAGCTAAAGCAAAGAAGGGTCATAACGCAAAATACCGCGTGACGGCCGGCGCCAACGCCACCTAGCGACAAAGATGGCAGAAAGCAAGCAAATGATGGCGAATGAAGTGGAAGCGAGTGAAAAGCCCTCCAAAAGACGCAGAGGCGGACACCACTGCAGTGCTTTTAATTGCACAAACAGCCGGTACAAGTGCCCCGGTCTGTCAATTTTCAAATTCCCAAAGGAAGAAGCAAGGTGAGTTGAACAAATAGTTGAAAAGTGTGAAAATGCATGACGCCGGTTTGTGTACAAAATGGCCTGCCACGCTGTCTGGCAATGTTTCTTCGCTTGATCAACTTTTTGTAGGCCTAATCAATGTCGATCCACAGGGCCTACGGGTCCTGTATAACTTTTATAAGTATAAATTATAATGTAGTTCTATTTTACCACGAGGATCGAGCTACCTGGCGGAACGGTTTCAAGATTCAGATTCTGAGATTGTGGTTTGTTTCTTGCAATCTGTAGCCGTGTAGGGGTCAGGGTTGTTGCAAATTAGGCATAGACTAGTGACCGTGGTATAACTTTATTTTGCTCACACAAATTGAAGAAGCAGAAGAAAACGTACCATACTCATCATAAACAAATTACTGTGACCTCACCTGTTCTCAAAATCACGTTTCCGCTTCGACATACACAAACTGAAACTCTAACAAAATTTTACTGCAATAATAAATACTGATGCCCAGATCTGTAGTGTTAATTGATGCAAAACAGTGGTGGCCCTTCAATTGTTTAGAGAAGTATATGTTGCTTGTATTTAACATCTGATGAGGTAGGCTTACAATGATTTATTAGCCTATTATATAATTTGGTGTACATGTAATTGTAGTTTGTCCTAAGCAATGGGCTAATAATATAGTTTGTTTGTTGCTGAAGGTGCAAGGACTGGATACAGCGATGCAGGAGAGAAGACCTGATGAAAACAGATGCAGCTCATGTTCACAAGAACAATTTTCTGTGCGCCAAGCATTTTGAGGAGTCACAATTTATGAACGCAGCCCAGAGGAACAAACTTATATGGAATGCTGTGCCATCCCTCTTTGACGTGCCCAACCCTCCACCACTGGTAACTTTGAAAAGGCCACTTCCGAAAAGAACTCCTTTTGTGCCACACACTGCTGCCAAGAAGCACAAATCCAGTACATGTGGTAAGTGATGCATTTGTACAAAATTGAACTGTGTGTAAAATGAAGGCAAAAATATTGGTTATGGATGGGTTTTTTGGTGTTTGTTTTTCTTTTCGTTTCATTATGCGAGTCTAGCATGGTCTTAAAACCACTTCCACCCGTGAATATGTTTAGAAGTATGCTACAGCAGTGGTAATTTTTTTTTAAAACTTGGTTTTCAATTAATATGTTTGTTTCTTTTTTAGTTTTAATTATTTTCTGCTAATATCACAGGGTTTATTCACCCCTAAAATATCAATGGGTCAATTGGCCCACTCAATCAAAAATCAATGGGCCATTAACAAGAACATGAACTTGATCGCGAATCAATGTGTAACCAGTTTACTGAATGTCCAATATGGAGTTGTGCTAGCACAGTCTCCTCCTTTCGGGTGGATGCCAGGTTGGGCAAGGCAATGGGTCAGACAAGTCTGGTAAAATCTGAAAAAGCTTGTTCTCGGTCTGGGTGGACCACTCATCCTGCCAAAGTTTTTTACAATAAAAGCGAGTCACACTGTACCGCAGGTCAGATTGAGGAACAAACTGAAAAATATCAGAAGGAAAATCAAGGTTTAGGGCTTCCTTTGCAGCTTTGTCCACTGCAACGTTGCCCCGTATACCCATGTGACTAGGTACCCACAGAAAAACAAACTTTTTTCCTTCCGACACAAGTTGACTATGAAGGGCATGAATATCAGCTAAAAAGGGGTGGGAAATCTTTCTGGTGGAAAGAGCTTCCAGAGCTGATAATGAATCTGAAATAATTAGAAACAGGGAGCTTTTAGATTGGTAAACTTGTTTCAGGGCTAACATAATAGCCTTAAGTTCTGAGCTGTACACAGAAGTTTTGTTGGTTAGCCCAGTGTTACACCCATAGTTTTATCCTAATGTGACAACATTACACTCAAAGTGTCTGAATTTACATGCTTTATTTGAAATTTCCGCAATTATAATTTTTAAGACAGGATCAAAATGTGTTATTTTGTTGATGCAGCTTCCACTGTCATCAGTATAAAATAGTTTAATTTCACCATTTCTTTTTCAGCACATGCCATTGAAGAGATTGAGTGCAGTGGTTCAGGCTGTGCCATGACATCAGCGGCTGACTACCCTGCTGCATCACAGTTACTGACACATTCTACTTCACAGTCAACACCTGCTGCTTCACAGTTACTGACACCTTCTACTTCACAGTCAACACCTGCTGCTTCACAGTTACTGACACCTTCTACTTCACAGTCAAGAACATCTGCAACTCCTCGTGGGAAAAAATATTGGCAGAACAAGTTCTACCGTGAAAGGAATAAAAATCAGAAAGTCAAAAATGTGGTAAAGAAAATGACTGAGAAAAGCAAGAAAGATGGATTGATTGTTCAGCTGTCGGAGTATTTGTCAGGTCCTGCTTTAGAATTTATTTCCTCAAGAATACACATGGGACAGAAGAAAAAGAGACGTTGGTCTGCAAGCGACAAGAGTGTTGCTCTTTCTCTGTACCACGTGAGCCCCAAGGCCTACAGGCTGGTCAAAAAAATATTTGCGCTTCCAAGTGTCGCCACACTCAGAAGGACTATGAGACAGGTTAGGGTGTACCCAGGATTCTGTGAAAACATTTTAACCTCTCTGAAGCAAAAATTGGACTTATTGCCACAAAATGCTAATCTGTGTGCCCTTGTATTTGACGAAATGTCAATTAAAGAGCAAGTTATCTTCAATATTGAAAGAGATGAGGTGGAGGGACTGGAAGACTTTGGAAGTGGAAGGAAGACAAAACATGTTGCAAACCATGCAACTGTATTTATGTTGAAGGGGCTGACAAGCGGCTGGAAACAAGCAATTGGCTACTTCTTATCGAGTGGACCAATAGAAGGTGATCGCCTGCAACAGCTGGTGCTGGAGGGACTGGGTAAAATGAAGGCCAAGGGTCTGCATGTTCGAGTTATCATTGCGGATCAAGGGTCGAACAACAGGCGCGTCCTGGAAACCCTGCTGGGCGCAACCAAGAACAAGCCATATATCGAGCTGGATGGTGAGAAAATCTTCATCATGTATGACCCTCCCCACCTCTTGAAGAACATTCGTAACAACATGCGAAACGCAGGATTCACTGTTGGTGCCGCCGAGGTGAGTTGGAGACATATTGAGGCGTTTTTTAAATTTGACCAACAGAACAGGTTTCGAATGGCACCCAAGCTTACCCACAGACATATATATATGCCTCCTTTTGCTGCACTGCGTGTAAAGTATGCAACACAAATTCTGTCACACACTGTTGCAGCTGGTCTGTCTACACTACATCAGTTGAAAATTCTGCCTGATGATGCGATTGAAACGGCAAACTTTGTTGAAAACTTCGACCAGCTATTCAACGCCTTCAATAGTGCTACCTGGACTTCCAACCAGAAGATGCGTCACGCTTTCACAGAGGACTCTGGGCACAAGAACTTCCTGCAGGAAATGCTGACATGGATGACAACAATCAACAGCAATTCAGGAAGAAGGCTGCCATGCCTTGATGGCTGGATCATGGACATTCATGCTGTTTTGGGCCTATGGGAAGAGCTCCACAACGAGCATGGAGTGAAATATTTGTTCACCCAAAGACTAAATCAGGATTGCCTGGAAAATTTGTTCTCCATTTTGCGTGGGGTAAAGGGAGGCAACAGAGACAACCCTAATGCAAAGGAGTTTCGGGAAGCGTTACGAGCTGCTATGGTGGATTCTATTCTGCTGCACAGTGATGGTAGCAATTGCCAAGAGGACTCTGAGAAGTTTTTGCTAACGCTTACTGCATTTTCACAACATCAACCTTCAGCGCCTGCACCCAGATTTGCCCAAGATCCAGACTTGATACCATTCTCTGAAGCAGATTTCAACACGCATTTGACATGGTTCATCCCCAACCCAGCCCCACCAAACAATACAAGTGTATCTTCTTCGGCCTCAACAAATCCAGAGCAATTGTTGGGTCTCACCAAAACTGCTGTATTATTTTATATTGCTGGATACATAGCAAGAAGAGTCAGTCAAAGCACTTGCCAAGATTGTCAGGATCAATTAAAGGGTTTTCCACTTGGTGAGCCACATGAGATTTTTGTGACTCACAAACAGTATGAGAACATCAGGGGTGATGGACTTATGTTTCCCAGTCAACAACTTTTTACAGCTGTTAAACAAATGGAGATGTCATACACAAGACAAATTGAGCACTGTATGTATGGAACAAACGTCACAGCTACATTAGTGCAAGAACTGGCAAAGGACATGGGAATGAGTACATTCTGTTGTCCCCGTCCTGGGGGTTGCCCGCTTCAATTTCTAGTGACAAGATTATTTGTCAGGATCAGTCTGTTTTCCACACTGAAGAACAGTACCACACAGTTTTCCTCTCAGTCACAAAAGCGCAATAGGAAAACTATGAAACTGTCACATGTTTAGTTGGGCAGTTTCTGTCACAGAAACAATCAAACATGCTTCATAGATAGATAGTCTACTGTGACTTTTTGTGTGGGTTGTGGTTGTGCTTGTGGAAATCCAACCTATTTTAATATGTGTGTGTCGGCACCACGATGTAATTTCTCACTGTGAGATAATGGAGCTGTCATATTCGTATTGTATTGCGCATTTTGTTGCTTCTTCTTTAATATTTTTTTTATTGTTTTGTAGTGACTTATGTTGTTTCTTATATATATTTTTTTGCTGAAAGCCCCTTGTGGCATGAGCCTGAATAAAATTTAATTTAATTGTTGCCAGTTCAGTATTGGCTGGTTGGCTATGTACGTTTGTGTTCTTCGTGCTATGAATGACTCGTGCTTAGTCCTCTTTTACACAAGCTGTTGTCCTGATTCAGGTCTTTGCAGTCCGCTGGATCCTATAAACAATGACTAAGTGTGCTACAAACATATATTTACACTTATGTAAAGAACAAAAGTTTCATGTTACATCTTAATTGTTAAACATTATTTATGGTTCAGCATGCTGTTCATATAATTTAATTGTAATTTTGATTACTTTGGTGGGGAGTGGGAGTGATGTGTTTTTAAATTGTAGCTTAATTGTGAAGCCATGTGTTGTTGTTGTTTGATTTTGTTCTTGTCACATCAGTATTTGATTGAAGTGTGTGTGGCTGTGATGTGTTGTACAAGGCATGTTAGTTTTGGCTGAAATAAATGAGAAAGATTCAGGGATACATTGTGTTTTGGCTTTCTTCCTGTTTTGTTCTTGTTGCTCTCCCTCGGTTTTCTTTGTCAGCCTCACTGTCTGTCAGGTAACTGTTTTGGAGGGTGGCTAAAGTACCCCTGTTCTCCATCTATTACATTTTTTTGTTTAATTGATCACACACACACAATTTTCCCCAGCCTGCCTCTGTCAACAATATTTGTGACTGAATTAATCTGTTTTATGTAAAGTCTTTTCACGAAGTAGTACTAACGAATGTAATATGTTAATCTAACTTTTGTAGAATATGTAGATTAGAATATATTATATACTAGCATTTCCAACCAGTATAATAATGAATACTAAAAAATAATAGTTATAAGGCACTTAATCTTATATAATACTTCAAAGTGCTCACATACATTCTGACACACAGCACTCACAATTAATAGAACAAAATAAATAAATAAAACAGTGCAAAAACATTCAGTTAAATTTATAATTGTGTCTAACCTTAGCTACTTCATATATATATTCAACAAACTTCAACCCACTTGTAAATATATATTTATTTACAGTAAATGTAGAAATGTTTTTATTTACCTCAATAACTGTCATTATTGGTGATTAAGACAGATACTCTCGGACCTTGCACATCAAATGCATTACTTATAACTTGAATATTTATCAGCTCAACAATAACTTCAATTCCATCATTAATACTTTGTAAAGGCAATACAAAAACTAGCAAACCCCAACCGTTCTTAAAATGGTCGTGTTGTACAGGCAGAGTTACAACTTCTATCAAACTGTTGTCTGTGTTCCTGTTTACAATGAGTGTAGGTCTATCTTCCAGCTTTGTGTGTCACGATGTGTTCATTATCCAAGCTGATACTTTGCTTTGCACTACACAAGGGGTCTGTGCGTATTTTCAGCACAAATTTGAGTGTTTCTTTTAATATAAATGTGACCGTCACGCGATCAGAAACAACCGACAGAAAAGTATTGTTTACGAGTCGCTAAGCATACGATTGCCTCCCTTGAATGTTTCAAGCATCCATGCAGTTGGAGGGCGCTGCGCACCACTCGTCATCATTATTTACAGTGCACTCTTGAGTTATGACCCTTCTATACGTTCTTTGCTTGCACTCACTAAACCTCGGTTTATACTCTCCTCCGAAGGAGTAAAGCTTATGTTATGTAAAAATTATTGGCATTGCATTTCTTTGCGGGATGAGAAAGAGAAAATGAAGTAATGAGATATCGCACAACATTGTTTAAATAAGAAAAGCAGATATTGGAAGAAAGAACATAATTAAATTCAATTTCACAGGGAATGGCCACTGACAGGTTAAAGGGGCCAGAATATCGAGGATGTTTTGTGTATCGTTGTGACAAGGCAAAAGGCATTGTTGTCACATTTAAAAGATGATGTAATGGGTAATCGTAGCTCGAATGTATTCCCATATGCGCTAAACAAATTCTTCACATGAAGTCAATAAATCTTGAATCTTGAATCTTGAAACCGACGGTTAAGTTAAACTTAAAATTGTAGGCGCTTTTTCTTGTTGGTGTCAGCATACAATCTACTTACTATAAGCCTACACACTTTTTTCAGCGGTGCTGTTTTTAGAACCAACCTTGATGATATTAATATGCGCATTGTACCGGATGACGTTTATCGATTGAAATCGAAACCGTACTTTTAAAAAAAAGGTTATTTTAGGGTCTTCATCTTTTCTTTTCTTTTCTTTTCTTTTTTTTAATCCGGTGAGGCAACAATCATTGAGAATTTAAAAAGAATCTGTGACGCTGACATGGGTGATATTAGGGGCCCTTTAATTCAATTTTAAACATTAACAATATATTACTTTGTGATTTGACCAGATGTATACACAGGATATTTGCATCTTAAATAATCAAATCTGTTGGGCCAGTGTCAGGTACGTATAGACGTGACTGTAGACGTAACTGTAGTGGATTGGTCTCATCGTTTATCGTTCTGTGGTATTCCATGTTTCAGATGACCAGACGCTAAGATCCAGGCAGATCGATGACACAAGTCTAGGAGTCGTTCAATCAGCTTGCGAGCTAAAGCTTTCCACCAGCCATGGGTCTGGACTTTGAGGTGCTGTTCCGGTGCGTCATTACCGTGGACATCCTGCTGTGCGCCGCCATCATCATCATCAACCTCCTGCTCCTGTTGTCCATCGTGACGTCACGTGTTGCCCGCGCGCGCACGCGTAACGCGATGCTGGTGAGCATGTGCCTAGCGGACCTAATGGTGGGGGTGTTCACGCACCCTGTCTACATCCATTCCTACCGCACCGGCAACCTCTTCCATTCCTGTGAGATGCACATCGTCCTGCAGCTGATCGGGGACTACTCGCAGGTCAGTCCTTTCAGTCATAAGAATGATGGTGTGTTCGACCAGCCTGTTGATCTGGAGCAATTCCAGGTGGGCCGCGTGTATGCTGTAAATTTCAACATTCTCAAAAGAAATGTTCAGCTAAAAAAAAATTGTGAAGAAGAAGAAGACGGAGAAGAACGAGAAGAAGGAGAAGAAGAAGAAGAAGAAGAAGAAGAAGAAGAAGAAGAAGAAGAAGAAGAAGAAGAAGAAGAAGAAGAAGCAGCACCCGGTACACATTGGTCGAAGGCTGCCAGAAGCATGATTTACTTGTCGCCTCAACAGGCGATAAAGCATGCTCTCATGCTTCAGAGCACTGCTTTCTACACGCTTCAAGCGCTATAGTGACGGAAAAAGCGCAATTTCACTGTAAATATATACAGAATGTTGCTCTACAACATTCCGCTCTTTCCGTCTCAAAAACCCAATTGTCTTGTTGGATTCTTAAATTGCATGAAACCAAGTGAGGACACTATCCGGCGTCAACAAACGGTTCAAAAACATTGTCAAACGGTTCGTAAAAGACAGTTGACCTAGAAACTAATACAGTTTGACCTAATTCGTCCCCTAGAGGAGACGAAACTTACTTTTTTTTTTATTTTCATGAGTTCACTGCAGTGAAATTGCGCTTTTTCCGTGACTATAGAGCTTGAAGCGTATAGAAAGCAGTGCTCTGAAGCATGGGAGCATGCTTTATAGCCTGTTGAGGTGACTAAAAACGCATGCTTCTGGTAGCGTTCGACCAATGTGTATCGGGTGCAAGAAGAAGGAGAAGAAGAAGAAGAAGAAGAAGAAGAAGAAGAAGAAGAAGAAGAAGAAGAAGAAGAAGAAGAAGAAGAAGAAGAAGAAGAAGAAGAAGAAGAAGAAGAACAACAACAACAACAACAACAACAACAACAACAACAACAAATGATTACGTCACACAACAACAACAACAACAACAACAAATGATTACGTCACACAACAACAACAACAACAACAACAACAACAACAAATGATTACGTCACACAACAACAACAACAACAACAACGTTTGTCTTGCCCATTCAGGGATTAGAACTTGGGTCGTCGGTGCTCCAGGCCAAAGCTCTACCACGGAGCTACGGCAAGGGGTCATTACACAGTTGATTGCTTTTGATGTAATCCTCCCACCGTTATCACCATAGCGTATGTGGCATTATATATTATCACAAGCCCTTGGTCCTGGAGTCCTTGTCTTATTGTTGTATGAGGGGTCTTTCGGAACGGATAAAAGTGAACGTGATTGTGTGTTCGTTTCGTCCAACGAGAGGCACGCCGGGAGATTCTTACGTCGCGTTACGAAACGAAACGAACGTGTTTCTGTGCGCTTTCGATTCCAGCACCTATTTTCGTTGTGATTTTGCGCGAATGACTTCCCTTTCCACTTTCTTCGGCACTATTACTATTATGCCTACGTAAGGCTTCTTCTAACAAATCATGATTTGACACAAATGTAACGATTAGGTTGAACTTTAAAGATGGATTAGTGCTCTAACATTGAAGATATTTTACATTCTAGCTTCGAGTTTCATTTTTGTCACATAAAACAGTTTTTGGACTGCTGATTGGTGATACAGAATAGATAGATTCTAGACAGCCATGACGGCATGAGGGTTCGGGCACTTTTTCAGTAGCTCGTTTGAAAATACGTTTTAAGTCTGAGACCAAGTTTAGATCCCCATTATTACTTCTAAAATGGTTGAGTAATGTACCATATACAAATTCAAATCATTTTTGGACATTTTACAAACGATTTAATAACCAAAATGTACTCGCGAACATTAGTTCGTGGAAAACCTGATTTCCACGAAGTTTTATTCGTTGTGGTAGGCAGACTTCGTGACCTTTCACCACGGGAAGTAAAAGCGTCACATAAATTGCTGACGTCACAACAATAAGTAGTCCCGATTCACATTCACTTTCACTTTCACCCGCTTCCGAAAGATCCCTATTATGTTTGCTTTTGTGTTGCAGGACTTCGTGTGCTTCTGGACACTGGTCACTCTGGGCATGATCTACGCGTACCGATTGACCGCACACAGGTGGGGTTGGGGCGGATCACTGCCTGGTTCTTACGGGCCCCTGTCCGAACCCACACCCTCCAAATGCCGCTCCGTCACCAAAATGGCCGAGAAGGTACAGTTGTTGTTTTTTTAAACGCCTTTGCATTTGCTGTCAAAGGCTTTAGGAAACTACACTCGCTGACTGCGGAATACCTACGGTTAGCTTAACCACATCTATACCACACTCCTACCCCCCTGCAATTCCCACACTCCCCCCACTTCCCCATATCCACCTTCCCACTCCTTGGGGTCAAATATGGAATAAAACATAGTAAAAACTCAAGTGTGATGATTACAACTTCTTGTGGCTGATTGTGGTAGGTTTTCTTTGTGAAAAATACAGTTTATACCTCGTCCTTTTAGATGTGGGCGATTGTGAGTGGCTGTAGTTTTGCTGTGGATGTTGCAGGTGTTACTGGTGTGCTGGCCGTGGCTGGGCACGTTGATCATCCCCATCCCCATCCTCTTGGCCAACGTGGAACCCGAGGCCAAGGCGCTGCTGTGGGACGAGACGTTCTGCCCGCTGCACACGCCCTTCCCCTCCCGCATGGTGGTGCTGATGCTGGTGTTCTACGTGCCCATCGCCATCCTCTTCTTCATCTGCCTGCACATCGGGCTCGTCATGTACTGCGACATGGCCACGGCGCGCAGTCGACGTCACGTCTCGGACCAACCTGGCAGATCCGCGCACCGGCCGCACGCCTTTGCCGTGTCGTCCGGAGAAGTGGAGATGGGGGCGGGCTCCGAACACCTGATGACCAGAGACGGCGTGGCAGGCGGAGGAGGCCTCCACGAACCCTTCCCAGCGTCCAAAGCACACCGAGCTGGGAGAGGTGGGCGAGCTAACGGCCATCCGGGCAGTCCTATCTACACAGGGCCAGCACCCCCGGGCATTGCTGGTCGCCCTCCGCCGCCTCCCACCCTGTCCTCCCTGCGAGATGAGCCACGAGACACCGCCCCGGCGGCCGGTGGGTGGGCGGCCGATGACGACGACGACGGCGATGATCCTACCCACGTGATGATGAGCCCCGTGGGTCAGTGCCAGGAGGACAGCAACGGGAACGAGGTGTCTGGCGTCGGCGGCCAGCGGAACGGCTCGGACCGGGGAGTCATTCGAACGCTCCACGCCGATCCCACCGTCACGTTGGTCGGGGGCTGGCGACGGCTGGAGGCAGGGAACGGGGAGGTAGCGTCGTTCTTTTCCACCACCCCCACTGACAACGACCTGGAGAAACCTGGCCACATGCTGCTGCCGCTGCTACTGGTGGTGGTGTGCACCGCGCCTCTGATGGTGGGTTGGTGGTTCTACGAACGCATGGAGTACGAGGAGCACGAGGCTGTCATCATCCTCTCCGTCACCTTGTCCCGCCTGTATCTGCTGCGTGCCGCACTCCTGCCCGCCGCCTGGTTTACGCTACCCGAGCTTCGTACCGCCGCCTGGGCTCTCTGGAACCGCTTAAGCTTCCGTTCCGCCGGCGGGGGTGGAGGATCGGCAGGAGGTGGGAGTGACCCAGGGGAGTTCTCGGTGGCCTACACCACGCTGAGAGAGACGTCTGACGCCCCGACTTCCGCCGACGACCGCCCCCACGGTGAACGCAGTGACGTCAGAAGACAAAATCCCTTCGACACTGACGTCAGAGTATGAAACTCACGTGACACCAGAACGTAAAGTATGGTCCAAACGTGTTGTCAGATAACGAAGTGACCAGTCCAGTGTCAGAGAAAGACGGGTATTCCTGTGCAGCTGAGATGATTATACTGTCTGTTATGAGAATTGTCTTACGAGCCGATTGACTGTTGCCGCTATTAGACTAAACACGCAACTATCAGACGTTTACCTCCCCAGCTGCTCGCCACAAAACAAAACAAAGAACAACAAACAAAACCAAAGTGTGCTTGCTTTGCTATGTGATACTTACAACAGAGCATGAGCTTTATATTGGACATATATGGAAACACTTGATGCAGCCCAGATTCGAACTCTCATCACTCCAGGCAGATATATATATATATATATATATATATATATATATATATATATATATATATATATATATATATATATATATATATATATATATATATATATATATATATATATATATATATATATATATATATATATATATATATATATATATATATATATATATATATATATACGTGTCGCCGACGCTCTACCAATGAGCCCTGATTTCCCCGCTGCTGTTAAAGGTTGTTTGAGGGTGACAGTGTGTGTGAGACTATAAAGTCTGCATCAGTGGGCGTCCTATGAAGGGGAGATCAACCTGTGACAGGTTCGACCTTGGGGTCTGCACGGTGGGTGTGGATGTGTGCGTGTGTGTGTGGGGGTGTGTGTGTGTGTGTGTGATAAGTCCGCAGCTCAATCAACCATTGCTACATTATTACTGGGAATGAGAACAGAAATTATCCAAATGCATCATGAAGACGCTAATTGCGTTCACACGTGTTTCAGAGGCTCAGCTGTCTGTGGTGTTTACACTTTAGTTGCGCAACCATGTTGCCGGTGCACGTCTTGGACGGCGTAGGTTCAATCCTCACTTGTGTAGGGTCTGCTGATGATTGGACAATGGCAATGCCTTCAGCAACTACTGTGAGGCTATATCGCTTAGCAACAACAGACGTGAGGTGTAGCCATTGGACTGAACTGAGCTGGACTTATATGAATTGGATAGCCCGTTTGTCGCTATCAGGCTGCGTTGAAATTCTACTAGCTTATGGAGGCAGGTAAAACAGCTCACCCGAAAGCGACACTGACCCCAATCCCAGTGTCAGAGACCGCAGAGAGCAAACACCCAAACACTGCCTATGCTTGATAGATATCTGACACTCAGTCAGCATCAAGGTCGCCTGTTGAGTGGAAACTGCTCAATGAAATGGAGGAGGTGGTGGTAGTGATCCCCTAACCTTTCTGTCGTTGGGACATCACTTTTCTCTGAGTCAGCTTAATGAGGGTGATGCCTATGTCCTTGAAAAAGGAACTGTGCAGAAATGTATGCTTGTTAGAAAATGAGATTTTTGTACATTGTTTGATATTGTTTTGTATGTATTTTGGTTGTTGTTTTTTTTAGTGTTTGTTTTGTCAAATGATGTACATTTTTGACTGGACGTTGAGTTTAAACAAGCGAAAATGATGATAATCTTCTGGTGGTTAAACAGCAATTCTGTTGGAGAGAAAACAAAAATGGCGGTATAAGATTAAGATATTCTTACTTTCTTCTGTGCCAATGTGCTATGGTGTGAAGATAGAAGCCTGCTGTTGCTCAAAGGTGGGAAAGGGTGGAGGGGGGGGATTGCGCAGACGTGAAACGCGAAAACAAAACATGAAAACGTGCCTGTTTTTACGGTGTTTCTCGCTCATGTCAGAAACTCCCTGAACTGAAACTGTTTTTCATTGTGTTTCGCGTGTTGGAACATGCGCTAAAAGTGAAGTCAGACGTGAAATCAGCAAAACACCAAACCAAAAATCATGAAGTTATGCTTGTTTGGACTGTATTTTTTATGTGTGCCGTGTCAGAAACATCCTGAACTATAAACTGTTTTTCATTTTGCTTTTGTGATTTTAGAACATGCCAGAAGCCTGTTTGTTCAAAAACAAAAATGGTGGATTTAAGTTTCGGTATTGACTGTGGACGCTAATTGTTATGCGTGTGGATGCAATGGGAGTTTATCTCCACGCAATATAACGCACGAAAATTGAAAGTGTTAGCAAGACCTTCATATGTACTATAACTGAATCCCGATGAAGGCCATGTTGAACTGTTGTTGAAAGCCATTGAGATTGTAGTATTAAGGCTGTTATCTGGTGTTATTTTAAATTTATATGGAATGCATTGTAACGTGTTGAAAACATTGTGTGGTGCTCTTGCCTTCTTGAAATGAAAGCAAAAATATTTGTTTGTTTTGTGTGAACAGATAAGTCTACATTTGTGTGGAAAGATCAAATAAAATGTACGAAGTCAGCATTTGTGTGAAAAGATCAAATAAAATGTGTTCAGCCTTGTTTTGTATAAAAAGTCATACATAAAATGAAGTTATTCAACTTTAAACCTATACAGTTATTCAATCAATCAATGACATGTTTTGAAGTGGGCCTACCCCGGTTCATTATTTTGGTGTGGGATTTCTCTCATTTTCATTGGCAATGAGATGTCTTTATTGTTCAGCTATATGAAGGGATTCTTTTTATCATGTTCTTTGATATGAGGACAGTCTTATGCAGTTTTGTGAGGTCGTGTTGGTGATGACTTTTTCAGATCGTGGTGTTGAGTTGATAGGTGGTATTGAGCGCCTTGAGTAACTGCTGAGTTGGTAAAGCGCGCTATGTTATAGTTCCTATTTTTACACAAGAAATAATTCATTGTGGTGATCTATGACCTGTTCATTGTTCAGCTGTGTATGTGTGCGTGTGTGTGTGTGTGAGGGGCATTTGTATGTGTGCGTGAGTGCATGCGTGCGTGTGTGTTTGTAGCGATGTAGCCTTGAATCATCTTTACTGTTATACACTCTTTATACTCTACCTAAGTTAATAATAATAATAATAATAATAATAATAATAATAATAATAATAATAATAATAGTAATAATAAAGTTCCTTTAACGGCCCCGTTCTTTTGACGTCAACAAAGTATTCTGTTAAGGTTAGGACTGTGTCAGGCTTAGGGTTATGTTAAGGATTAGGGGTAGCTTCAGTAAATGGACAAATTTAGGCTATTAAAATGTGAAAACAACGTATGTGGCCTTTTATGAAAGTCATAGCAACTGCGTTTTGTACGCTGTTGTGTGTATGTGTGTGTGTGTATGTGTTCATCATTCGTGCACACACATGCTTGAGGGGGTTTATGTGTGTTGTTGTTGTGTTGCTGTTAAGGTCGTAATAACTACATTACTGTTTTAAATTCTTAAAGACGTATTTAGCAGAAGTTTCATCCAATTTTGTTATTGTCCCTAATATAGCCTTCTTTTTGTCCCTAATATAGCCTTCTTTTTGTCCCTAATATAGCCTTCTTTTTGTCCCTAATATAGCCTTCTTTGTCCAAAAATAGAGCGGTAAGAAGAGAGAAGTGTGTGTGAGAGGGGGGTGAGGGATGGGGAGAAAAAACAGTGACAGAAATAAAATGTTGTTGAAGAAAAAAGACAAAAATTAATAATAATAATAATAATAATAATAATAATAAATAATAATAAAAGTTATTTTCGTTCGCGCATTTATTATAGAATCTTGTGAATTGACAATTTAGGAAGGGCGAATTACCATTCACAATCACTTTGATTTGTATGATAGTGTTGGATTAGCGTTGTCATGTTGCTTGTAGGACTATCATTAGGTGCTAATTTGTTAAGGATAAATCATGTGTGCATCATCATTGACATACTGGATGTTTATTGCGTGTTTTCTAACCTCCGGAACATAGTTTTTAATCAGAATATTGTCAAGGAGATTATATGTTTGTTTGTTTTATAACGTAAAAACAATAGTTAAATATTTTATAATGTAACATGCATTAATGTTTAAAGGTGTCAAAGTAAGTTTTTCTATATTCAAGATGTGCTGAAAAGTGGCTTTGTTTTGTTGTATTTACCATTAGTTTATTAAGTTTATATTGTGAAATCATTGAATAAAATTAAATGACTCATTTTATATCATCAGTAATTCACTATAGAGTACGAGTTAGGAAAGTAACAGATTATTTCAGAACATGCAAATGTCTACATTGAAAAATAATAAGTTACTTCCCTTCCCTTCCATTTCCATTGGCAATTTGGTGTTTCTGTTGTTTTCATTTCTAGAAATTTATAACATTAGGTTCTTAAAAGTGGTTATGGAATCGTTAACCTAATTATTTAGGTATCTTTTGTTGTTGTGTTCTGTTGTCTCATGCTACACAATGGCCAACATGGCTGCAGTACATATATATGGTAGTTGTATAAGAATGCGGTACCAAGCAGTATAATATCTTATATGAAAGTTGCGTGTTATCTCCCTTTATTTTCTCTTTGTCTCGACTTGCTGTGCACGTCAAGTCCAAAATGGATGGACTGGGATGAGTACGAAATAAATTCCTTGGAATAAGACGGATGATACCCCAGTTCTATTTTGCCTTTAGATATTTTCTATAAATGCTTTGAAATAGTTGGGAATCATAATGCATGTCTGTCTGTCTGTCTGTCTGACTGTCGGTTCGTTGCGCGCCATATCCCAAGAACCACTGAACGGATTTTGAACAAATTTCACAGGAACATTACCTGGGTTATTGGCCAGCTTTCCGTGCCATCAGATTTGCTCTACAGCAAAGGGTCGCTGGAGTAAAAATCCGTGGCAAAACGCATTTTACTCTATTTTATCTCAAAGAATGGCTGAACCTGTTGTGACGATCTTTGGTATTACAGGTACATCTCATGGCCAGTCATTCAGGGTCACACAATTAGTTCTTTGGAAAATGATTGTGTTATTTCAGCTAACGGTGAGAGTGTCTGGAAATACATTTGAGTGGCTTGCCATCTTGTTTTACATAGTGTTTGATGTGATTTCATTTTTTTAATGAAGACATTAAATAACTTTCATGGGATTAAATTTAAAGCGGAGACAAACATGTAACATAAAATATGAAACACAACGTAAAGAACATGCATGTAAATAATCTGCATTGTGTGTCTCGTGTAATGACGTCACAACCACCCTGCACTAGGTCCTTTCTCCCTCGTACCCGGTCGTCCAGGATTGTGCTCAGTTGCACGGGCATCAGACAATGCACCCAAAGGTTGCAAGTGGGCCTCTGGCGGCTTGAGATAGATCCTGTATTGGCCAGCGCCTTGAGTAGGTCTTGAGTGGAAAAAGCGCTATGAAAGAACGATTAAATAATGCATAATAATTATTAAAACATGTTGTCCACTGGTTTTGTATTGGGATGTGGGCTATAACAGTTGTCAAGGCTAAGTTGTGACTGTGTCATTGCATGTGCGGTTGGAATGAACGATAGTTGAATGAAATTTGCTACGATACCACATGTGTAACAATTCTATAACCAAGTGTACATAACATAAAATAAACGCCCATTGAAGTATGTATGAGTCCAGTGTGCAGCGTTTTACAAATGTTGAAAATATAAGGAACGGACGTAATGCTGGATAGATCAAAACTACAATATTATTATTATTATTATTATTATTATTATTATTATTATTATTATTATTATTATTTATAAGGCGCTTTCCCTCGCAGAGATCAAAGCGCACACAAACACACCCATGCACACCATGTGTACCGCACAGACACACACAAATAGCAGCAATTTTTATTTTAAAGCGGTTTAGCTGTATGTGGCAGTAAAAAGGTATGTCTTCAACTTTTACATAAAAGAGTTGTAGGATGTCGCATGGCGTACATCGGCTGGGAGGCTATTCCATATCAATGGTCCTTGAAAAGAAAATGGTCTCTCACCACATGATTTGTTTGTAAATGCTTGAGGTTTTAGTTTCATGCTGTCATCACCAGAGCGGAGAGATCTTGAAGGTGTGTAGATATGGAGGAGGTCGGACAGGTACTGAGGGGTGTTATTTGATAGTGCATTGTAGCACATGCATGCAACCTTATATTGCAGACACTTTGAACCAATGGAGTTCTTTGAGAAGGGGGGTAATATGTTGGCGTCTTTGTGATATCAAAATCAAGCGTGCTGCTGATACGGCATCTCGTGAGTCTGCCACTTTGTGCAAGATCGCTTGTCTCTCTGTCTCTCTGTTTGTCTGTCTGTCTGTCTCTCTGTTTGTCTGTCTGTCTCTCTCTCTCTCTCTCTCTCTCTCTCTCTCTCTCTCTCTCTTTTAATAGAAGGAAGGCGACGTGTGACCTCACTCGGGCATAAAAACGGTTACAAGAAATATCAAACAAAAATATTCTTGAGGATATTTGATACAATGGTACAGCCGACCCTGACTTCATCGACAGAACTATGGGGACTGTTAATTGACCCATTAAAAGATCCAGCAGAGAAGGTTCATCTTCTTGCTTTGAAAAAGCTGTTGAATGTTGCTTTACGTATGCCCAATAAAATTGTCTACGGAGAAAAAAAAAGGAGGGGGGTTGGGGTGGGGGGGGGTAGCAATTTTAAGGTCCACAAAAATAGATATTCCAGAAGGTGAATAACAAGTGTCCTATCTATCCAGGTTTAAAGGACATTAGAATTGAAAAGTGAAAACTTGTGTAAAGCATCTGTATTATTAATGTAATCATGTTAACAACTTCTTTCCGGCAACAAATGCGCGGTGGGTTTTTTTTATTTTAAAAAATTCGGTTACATAGGATGTTTTCATGTCCTGCTTGTAACAGCTTCAGGCCGGACTTTCTCTTCAGTGTAAAGCCATGCAGACAGCGAAGGCAGTTCATGACGATCATGAGAAGCAGTGAAGATGGCAAAAGCAGGCAGCTGGTTTTGTTCTTTTTCAACAGAAACATGACACTCATGATACAGTCTCAAATATATTGAAGTCAAATGAATTGTTCAACTGCAATGTCAATGTGTTGGTGAATGCAAAGACCAATGAGGCAATTTATACTTAAAGGTGTATATGCAAAATCTTTTGTGACGTCTAACTAGAAAGAGAACATAAAATTATACAAAATAATATGAACAAAGAAAATAGAGCTTGTTGTTGTTGTTGTTGTTTAAGTTTTTATTCATCAGATTAACATAAGTTGTAAAATAGAGCAGAAAACGACAAAATGAGAGAGAAAGAGAGAGAAAGAGAGAGAGAGAGAGAGAGAAAGAGAGAGAGAGAGAGAGAGAGAGAGAGAGAGAGAGAGAGAGAGAGAGAGAGAGAGAGAGAGAGAGATTTGCTAAATCAAGCTCTTAATTATCCTATATAATAAATTGATGCTTCATCTTATTTTGAACAAAGTCAAAGACTAAGGCAATAAGCTTGAACGAAAGAGTTTAATCAGCGTTGAAAAGGAACAATCGCAATCATGCACATACCCTTCAGTGTGGTACGAATGCTATTTTGATTTTTTTTAACGCCCCCCCCCCCCTCCCCCAACAAAAAATTTAAAAAAACAACTAACTAAGACAACCCTAAAGGTGATGAATGTAGGCATTTTAAAGAAAAAAATACTGGCGGATAGGTTTAATGTAACTTGTATTCTTTGTTACAATTTGAAAGCATGAAAACTTCGAACAAGATGTACGTTAAATGGAATGTTAATATTGTGTTTGTTGTACATTTTCCTTCTCAATATGCTGCTGTACTTTTGAAATGGCCGAAGAGTTAGTTAGTCATTGTTTATAGGGTCCAGCGGACTGCAAAGAGCCTAATCAGGACCACAACTTGGTTGAAAGAGGGCTCACCCCTGATCCGTATACAAGATCTGAAACAAACCTAACACTGAAGGCACTCCACCAGCCGGTCACTTTACTGTACATTGTAAAGTTTACAATAAAGGCATCCCATACAGGGGACGCTGAGGTTATACTCTAATTTATCGAACACCCACTTATAAAAACAAGATAGAATTTAAACATCATTATAAAATATTAACAAAACACATACTTAGAAAATGCCTACATTGCCAAATAATAATGCCATAGAAAGCCCTAGTGACCATTTGGCACAAAGCGTCCTATATCCCCAAGCTGACCCAACAGACCCCAAACACAAATGAGGAGTTCTGGGAGAGTTTTCAAAAAAAAATGTTAATTAGGTGACTGTTTTAGCGAAGAAGATAGTAGATTGATAGAACAGATAAGGAACAAGAAAGAACACATGAGAATGACAGAAACAGTGGTCATTTCTAGCACTAAATTTCCACAAAGTGGGGATACTGTTTATACACAAAACCCCGGCACCCCCACCATTGTCATGTGCGTGAGTGCAATGCGTGCGTCTTAGCTTCTTGAGGAAGGCTTCAATCAAACTAACAGGCCACCCCATTAACGCGCACACACAAACACACCCACACCCATACACACACACACACGTTACACCAACACCACCACACAAAGTGTGAAAGCAATCAGTCAGCCGGGATCAACATTGTAATGAAATGGTTTTATTATTCTGCTTGTGTATTATTTATTATTATGCCAACGATAGGAGAGTAAACATCACAACATTCATCGCTTGACACATCATGGCCTTTACAACTGCCAACACCGTAGTACATGCAATCTTACTCAACACATGGCTATGCTGAAATCTTACTCAACACATGGCTATGCTGAAATCTTACTCAACACATGGCTATGCTGAAATCTTACTCAACACATGGCTAAGCTGAAATCTTACTCAATACATGGCTATGCTGAAATCTGACTAACTTCACCGTAGTACAAGCAATTTTACTCAACACATGGCTATGCTGAAATCTGACTAAATTCACATAGATCTAGTTAAAAAAAAAAAAAAAAGAAGAAAGAAACACACAAAACCACACATCTGATAATCCTTTTCACGGTCTCCTGCAGACCCTTGTACAGAGATCTGTGTGTCATATTTTCTTTGAAATGTATATATGAGGAAACACTTAGCCCTTGCGATGCAGATACATGCAGCTGGGTTCAAACACTATTGTAAGCGTGTATGTTGGTTACAGATCACCGCGCTTTAAGTCTGTTTTAGGAATAACGCGCTTATAGCAGCCATTATTATTATTATTATTAGTATTATTATTATTATTATTATTATTATTATTATTATTATGACGTCTTATAGTTTGAGTTAGATCCTGCATCGTCCACAACCTTGAGTAGCTCTTGAGCTGGGAAAGTGCTAAACAGGATCGATAAAATAAAAATTAATTGTCCACAGTCATGTCAAACACGCTACAGCTACTCCAACTCAATACAATTTATCAAAGGCGTGAACGTGACACATACAGATGTGGAGAGGAGGGTGGGGGGGGGGGGGGGGGGGGGGAATTAGTGTATTCATTTCAAGCGGATAAATTAAGGACTGAAATAAGATATATACAAAATGTTGCAAGTTCAATTGCACGTGCCAGCAAAGCATGCAGGAAAGTGTAGCAGCACGTTCTGGCAGCACCAATAAATAACAAAACATAACAACACAAAACACATATATCGCAAACAAAATGAATAAGGCATTCATTGCAGCAATTATCAACAAGGCAATTAGTCATCTACACAGCTCTTCCTGTGAATATTAACTGGTGTGACAACATATAGCATTCCTTGTTGGGCTGTAATTAACAACAACAACAATAATAATAATAATAATAATAATAATAATAATAATAATAATAATAATAATAATAATAATAATAATAATATTAATAATATTAATAATAATAATAATAATAATAATAATAATAATAATAATAATAATAATAATAATAACAATAAAAACAACAACAACAATAATAATAATAATAATAATAAAAATAATAATAATAATAATAATAATAATAATAATAATAATAATAATAATAATAATAATTGCAAGATCAACTGTTCAAATACATTCAACATAATTTTTGATTGCAAAACCAGCATAACTTTCTACAGATAAAAATTATGACAATATGAAAACAAAATAAATAATCAGAATGTGAATGAAGTAATTAATCGATTCATTTTTTCAATGAATCAATTAATTCTACAACGAAGAATACAAAGCATGGAGATGAGATCGAGATGCTACAGAAAACTTCTGGGCATTTCCTATACCCAGCACATCATCAACAACAAAATCCGACAGACCATTACACAAGCCATTGGACAACATGATGACATGCTCACAGTAGTGAAGAAACGGAAACTCCAATGGTATGGCCACTTCACCAGAGCATCAGGCCTTGCAAAGACCATCCTGCAAGGCACGGTGCAAGAAGGCAATGCAGAAGAAGCAGGATTCAGAAAAAGAGGTGGGAGGATAACATTCGAGAATGGACTGGCTTAACACTGAGCGAAGCCATGAGGGTTGCTGAGGACAGAGAAAGATGGACTACGCTGGTTAAAAGATCATCAGTGGTGCCCCTACAACCTTCGAGTTACGGGATAGGATAGGATAGGATAGGCTAGGCATAATTTTCAGTCTGTAGAAATTTATGCTGGTTCTGCTATTAAAAATTTTATTTGTTTTGAGAATAGGCAGGCTTTACACCAAGCAAAGCCATGAGGATTGCTGAGGACAGAGAAAGATGGAGTACGCTAGTTGAACAATCATCTGTGGTGCCCCAACAACCTTCAAGTTACAAGACGGGATAAAGCACAATAAACAAAACTGTACTATTTTAAAGTATTTTCAGACGTTATATGGAAATAAAAAATAATTGCAAGAGTAATTAATTAAACATGTTATTAGATAATATTAGAGAAACTGGCATGCGCATGCTGGTCAATGTCATTGTGGTGACAAGAAACAAGGACACAAAAATTGCATATAAAATGTTGTTTGATTAAAATAAATTATGTTGTATAAAAATAATTTTGGAAACACAGTTTGGTTGAAAAATAACAAAACAAAATACTGAAATAAGCATATGAAAATCAAAAAACAAAACACAAAAAAACCCAATAAATATTGAAAAGTAAATTAAATTGTCATATCGGCTTATTTTAATATGCATCCTTTAATAATAATAATAATAATAATAATAATAATAATAATAATAATAATAATAATAATAATAATAAGAATATACACATTTCTCTTTGTAAAAGCTACATGTATTCAGCATACACATGTAGTATTAATTATATTTCAAAACCTATCAGAACTAAAACCCTTGACCCACCGTCATTGCTCAGGGGTAGAGCTTTTGCAGGGCACACCGATGACCAAGGTTTGAATCTTGTGGTGGCTATTTTCACTGTCCATCTTAGCTGTATGGTTGCCTTCCTTAGGATGGTGATCCCCCTTACCCCTCCCTCTGCCCTATGGCCAATGGTGGGTGTAGACGTTAAACCTCATTGTACCATCAGTAAAACCTGTCCGTTTGATGGCCGATTCCATTATTGGTTTTTAAAAATGCATGTGCATAAGGAAAAAACATATACACACATACCAAGTTTTCCTGAAAATATGATGAAAAATTAGATACTCCTTTTTTCAGTTGTGACCGCAGTTACAGACCTTTATTAATGCTATTTGCATCAACAAAATCAGTTTTTTAATGTAAATTTCACACCGATGCAAGGGAGACACAAAAAAACCTGTGTGACACAAGGAGTAGGTAGCCTCCCTTATTCCAAAACGCCAACACAGACGCAGTTAATAATAATAATAATAATAATAATAATAATAATAATAATAATAATAATAATAATAATAATAATAATAATAATAATAATAATAATAATAATAATAATAAAAATTATAAAATCTTAAAAATAACTTATATACAGAGTACTACAAAACAGAATGGTGAAAATAATGCATGGTGGATGGACAAAGTAACCACAGGCTCATAACACGGCAAACATTACATGGAGTCCTATACAGATCTATCTACATCATACCAATTACGTTTAGGAGAAATAGCTGGAAACAAGGGGTTTCCTGCACCTTGTATTTCTCATTAGTTGTAATATCTGTATTTATATTATAAGACTTATAGGGTATCTTGATTGCTCTTTTATGAAGACTGTTTATTTGTTTCATTTGCTCGTCACTTGCATTACACCAAAATAGTTTATGCATAATTAAAATGAGACATACAGTGGGCATAGAAAAAAGATTTTAATGCACCAAACATAAAACAATATTTAAGTTTATTTAGACGGAAAAGGTATTTAGGCATTTTTTTTTTCAAAAATATGGTTAATGTGTGACCGCCAGCTAAAATCATCATCACTGATTATGCCTAGCACTTTATGCTCACTGTAAAACACAGTGAAAGTAATATAGGCAAAATAACCTTCATGACCTTTACATGAGCTGAATAATACCTCAAAATTTCCTAAAATTTGACCACTACGCTGGCGGTAAACCGTAAAACTTAGTTGACACAAATACTAAAACATAGGCCATTGCCCATTGAAGAAACGCTTTGAACATTTTACCCTTGAAATCGATAATGCATTTTGTAAAAAAATATATTTACAATAAATAAAACAAAGCAAGGATGAATAATGTACAGTTTTGGTGTTATAAAAGAACTGTTTCAACTTATAGATTGGGAGCTTGCTGTCAGCAAATGGAAGTTGTTGCATGTCATCATCAACACCACCACCACCACCATCTTCGTCGTTACAACCATCATATGATTACTCAGTACCCCAGTGTAAGTTCCCTATCCTATTCCTATCCTATCCTGTCCCGTAACCCGGAGGTCGTAGGGGCACCACAGATGATCGTTTAACCAGCATACTCCATCTTTCTCTGTCCTCAGCAGCCCTGATGGCTTTGCTCAGTGTCAAACCAGTCCATTCTCGAATGTTGTCCTCCCACCTCTTTTTCGGTCTCCCTCTTCTTCTACTTCCTTGCACTATGCCTTGCAAAATAGTCTTTGCAAGGCCTGATGATCTGGTGACGTGGCCATACCATCGGAGTTTCCGTTTTTTCACCACTGTGTGAGCAGGTCGTCGTGTTGTCCAATGGCTTGTGTGATGGTCTGTTGGACTTCGTCGTTGGTGATGTGTTGGGTATAGGAAATGCCCAGAAGTCTTCTGTAGCACCTCATCTCCATGCTTTGTATTCTTCGTTGGAGATCTGCTGTGAGGGTCCATGCTTCGCAAGCATATAGGAAGATGGAAATGACAAGGGAGCGCAGCAGTCTTACTTTGGAATGTAGACTGATGGTCCTGTCTTTCCAAATGGGCTTCAACCTTTTCAGGGCAGCAGTTGTTTGTGCGATCCTGGAGAGGACTTCTTGTCGGGACGCATTGTCTGATACAATGGCTCCTAAATATTTGAAGCTGTGCACTGTGTTGAGGGATTGGCCTTGGACTTTGATGTCCGTGTTGATGCCATTGGTGTTGTTGGTCATCATTTTGGTCTTCTCTGCACTTATTTCCATTCCATAAGCTCTGGAGGAGGTGTCAAGCCTCTGTACCAGCTGTTCAAGTTCTTGTTCCTCTCCAGCCAATCCATCAATGTCATCCGCAAAACGAAGATTGGAGATTGTAAGTTCCCAAAGTAACATTTTTTCAAAGTTTTTTGTTTTGTTTTTCTTCATTTTGGGCTAATTTGTAAAAATGTGGTGATAGACTGATTATTCAATAATAATTATTATTAATCATTCCGTTTGTAAAGCGCTCAAACCAGACTCTCTGTCTGCTCTCGGTGCACATGAACTGGCAACCGTGGTCAAACTTTCAGCTATCAGAAATAATATTCTAAGGAACAAAGCCGGCCATTCCCTGATTGAAAGTGGTGTTTTGATGACGATATTAATGATAACGTTGTTGTTGTATTTGTTGTTGGTGTGGTGATGATGGTGCTGTGTGGTGGTGATGATGGTGGGGGGGGTAATGGTGGTGATTGTTGATGAAGCTGTTGTTTGTTTTTGTTCTTGTGGTAATGAGCGAGCATTGTGGCCAAGTGGGCTAAGGCGGGACTAACTTGCCTTGTCTACAAGCCAGAAAACAATGGCGCCTGACAGGTGTGGGTTCGAGCCAGAATCTGGGCGTTATGTTTCTCAGAATATTATTTACTTTCGACTCGGGCAACATCTCGGGGGTTTTCTCCGGGTACTCCGGTTTGCTCCCCCAACAAAAAATTTCAAAAATTCCCAAATAATGTTAGGTAGATAGGGTTTGGGCGCGCCACTGGCTGCGACTACGCCTTCCCCGGGGGAGGCGGCCCAGAGTTTCCCGATAGAAAGGGATAATAAACTGCAGCCAAAAAAAAAAAAAATGTTAAAAGGGTCTTATGTCAAAGGAAGTAATCTGTTACTAATTAATGATGATGACGATGGTTTACAGTAAGATTACATCCTTTGAACACTTTTTTTTCTCTCTCTCCCTCTCTTCATCCCTTCCTGTGCACACACACACACACACACACACACACACACTGAGGAATCAAGAAAAACCTTTACAAAACCACTAAACCCATGCTGCAGAGTGCAGTTGTCAATATTGCTATGCTAATGAAGGCTTGCATCACAAAATACAAAAGCACCAAAATACAATAATTTCAGTCAATGCAACCAGCTACTTCACATCAAACACAATTTGAAGTACAAATGCCATCTAACTTTAATGACATTAAATATAATGGGCCATTTTTCACTAAACAGCTGTCCTTGACGCTGGCAGAGTATCAGAGATCTATCAAGCATAGGCTGTGTGTAGGCCTCTGTCCTCTACAGCCTCTGATTGGTGTAAGCGTCTCTTTGTAGTCAACTTCCTCTATAACCTTAGTAACAGCCCAATAGCGCAAAAGTGTGTTAGACACAGAATCAGGAGCTGACTTTTTACATTACTCAAAAAAAACAGTTTGCAACTACAATTGAACTAATAAACATGAAATCAAACTCAAAGTTACAAAAGCTAAACTGTACTTCAGTGTACAAGTACAAACATTCAGTTATGAAACACCTAATTTACAACAAATCTACCATTATCATCATCATCATCATCATCATCATCATCATCATCATCATCATCATCATCATCATCATGTCTTCTTCTGCTTCTTCTCCTTCAGCATCATCATTCAACATCATCATCAAAAAGTATATAATGATTATCATCAGTAATAATTTTCTTCTACACCAGCATCATAGCACAACGAACAGCAACACAACTAATAATAATAATAATAATAATAACAATAATAATAATAACAACAACAACAACATAAATAATATTTTTTTAATAATAATAATAATAGGTTTAAATTAATGACATAAATTATAGTCAGGAGAGTACAGTAAATAAACAGTCTTTCATTCCATACACACATATCTATTACATCAATATCAACAATATTTGTGAGTAACAATTATAATCTCAACTGCATGACTTAGAAGGGAGATAAGGCCCAAAAAAAGTCTGTTTATAGTAGCGCCATTGACCCTAATTTTTTGGCCCGACCCTAAACTTTTGGAGGGGGGGGGGGGGGAATTTTAAAAAAAGCCAAACTACTGACCATATTTGTTTCCCTTTGGTACCGTAAACAGACTTTTTTTTTTTAACCTAAAACATTTGAGAACCTTTATTATTTTTTTTTTTTGGCAATATTTACAGGAAAAATGTTAACAATTATGCACTGGAAACTGTTTATTGACTGCATCATTATTCAAGCATTAAACAGAGAACAAATTGTAATGGATTATTAAACAGTAAAATCTTGCAGTAATTTGCACCCAACTGATCACTAGCAAGTTTTCAGCAATGAGGAGGGGGGGTGGGTGGAGAATGGGGGAGAAGAGGGGGAATGGGGGAGAGAAGGGGAGAGGGGGAGAGGAAGGGGAGGGGGAGGGGGAGGGTAGTGGGAGCACAGGATAAAATAGGTTTTATAACTGTAGTGCTAACACTTATTCTAAAAAAAACAAAAACATATCAGACCCAAATAAAATAAAACAAAAGTTAAACTATAATTATAGAATAATATATTATAGTGGAGTCACTGTAATATTATGGTAAAAAGGCCCTGTATTTCCTTACAATGTTATAGTTCAACAAAGGATCCGTCATCGAATAAGGTAACCAAATAAACCAACAGCAAGAAATCCATAGTGTTAATGCAAACAAACAGTTACAATGGGCCACTTTTCACTACACACGCGACTTTGACGCTGGCTGAGTGTCAGAGCTCTATCAAGCAGACTGTGTGTTGGTCAATGCCTTCAACAGCCTCTGGCATTGACGGTGGGGTCAGCGTGGCGTTGGGGCCGACTGCTTCTACAATGTTAGCAGCAAAAGATCTGTTGTGTTAAATGTGTGGGTAGACTGTTTCTTGTGAGAAGATGCAAAGCCTGGTCAATGTGTGTAACCAGTTGCTAGTCATTGTGATTGGTGGGAAAATCGTCCATCACTATGCAGAGCTCACATACCCTCCTCCGTCTAAGATGACCACAGCAAGTAAATGGCTGTTTCTGTGTTTGGAGGAAGAATGGTCAAGAAGATGAAGAAGCGAATGGACAGCAGGCAGATTATCTGCCCACGACGTAGGGCGCCTCGATGACCAGCTTGCCGCCGTCGGTGAAGTAGGCCTTGATGGTGAGCGGGTCCACGTTGTCAGGGATGGTGTGTTCGCGGCTCAGCTCTCGCGTGGAAGCTCGCGTACCTGACACCTCTTCCCGCTTGGCGCACACCACCACCCGCTTGTCCTGCGTCTTGACCGTCAGCTCTTCGGGCTTGAAGTCCTCGATGTCGACCTCCAACTTGAACTGGCCAGGATTGTCCGTGAACACCACCGGGGACCCGATCCTTCCTTGCGACGCCACGGACGACGCTCCCACACCGCTTATCAGAGGCCCCTGCGTTATTCCTCCTCCTGCCCTGTTGGGCGGGCTGTAGCTGGGCACCGCCTGCTGGGCCGACCCAGTCTGGAACTGGGGAGGATTGGGCTTGGAGGAGGCGGCGCCGAACCCTTGAGATAACAGAGGGCTGGAGTTGTCTGCACGTGACATGTACGAATGTTGCGACGATGACGTCATGTTGGACACTTGTGGCTGGGGATGATGGTTTTGGAACGCGCTGTTAGTGGAGGACGACCCTAACGTGGCAGTAGAAGATGGCGCCACAGTACTCTGGAAAGGGGGCGCCACTGGCTTGAACCCTGCCGGCAGGGAGGCCTCTGGAAGCGAGGAGTTATTGGGGGCTCTTTGCGGGGGCTGGTAAGAGGTCTGGTATGATGTGGAGGTGGTGGAGGACGACTGCTGGAGTGGGGAGATTGCGGACACACCAGTCACGCTACCGGAGGACGAGGCTGGCGACCCTGTTCTGACCGGCAGCGTCTGGTCTCGCACGGCAGCGTAGCTTGGGGCCGGGATGGGAGCCTCCACCGCTAGGATGCCGTCAGGACCCATCGTGCACTGCAAGGTCATCGGGTCCAGCTCCTGGGGGATCCGGACCTCTCTGCTGTACTCTCTGCTGACGGACGACCCGCCTTGCTTGGCCTCGTGACGTGCTGACACCATGATCTTGTGCGCGTCCATCTTGACCGACACCTCCTCCGGCCTGTAGTCGTGCACGTCAAACAGCACCTGCACACATTGAATCACAGCAGTGTCCATCATCTCATACATACATAACCATGACCTCAGTCACATACTACCGTCAATACCATACCGCTCTTAATATGTAAACAAACTTACAAATTACCACCAACACCTACAAACACTTTCCCTTAAATGGAAAACGATAGTCATAAGATTCTTGAATAATGGTAAATTACCCAGGCCAAAAGAAGCTTATTCCTACATCAGTTCACCCACAACCCTGTGTAACATTGTGAGGATAGAATTTTAGTCTAAAATAACTTAGGTGACTAAACGTTAATGAAATAAACAAGTACTGTCTGTGAAAATATGTGATATTATCTATCTGTCTGTCTATCTATCTATCTATCTATCTATCTATCTATCTATCTATCTATCTATCTATCTATCTATCTATCTATCTATCTATCTATCTATCTATCTATCTATCTATCTATCTATCTATCTATCTATCTATCTATCTATCTATCTATCTATCTATCTATCTATCTATCTATCTATCTATCTATCTATCTATCTATCTATCTATCTATCTATCTATCTATCTATCTATCTATCTATCTATCTATCTATCTATCTATCTATCTATCTATCTATGTACCTATCTATATATATAGTAAAGGTTGTGGAACGCAAACTATAGGTCACCTTATATCTAGTAAAGGCTGTGCAATGCAAACTATAGGTCACCTTATATATATAGTAAAGGTTGTGCAAGGCAAAGTATAGGTCACCTTATATATATATAGTAAAGGTTGTGGAATGCAAACTATAGGTCACCTTAAACACTGGGTTGCCCTTGTCGTCTTTCACCACCATACCTCGCGACTCATCAGGCTGGGACGACTCCAGCAGGCGACTCCGAGGACCAACACCCAGGCCTGGCAAGGCGCCACCCCCGGGCATGCCCCCGCGTATGGCAGCCTCGCCCTCGGGGCGGAGCATGAAGAACTCTTTACGCATCTTCTCGATCTCTTCCTCCCACTCCCGTCGTCGTCGCTCCATGTCGCTCTCCATCTCCTCCCAGATCCGCTTCTGCCGGTCCTCCAACCCCAGGCCGCCCGTCTCCTTGTTGATAGGGATCCGCGTCGCCATGGTGACTTTTGCTTCTTCGATATGATTGGTCCGATAGTTTTGGAATCTGCCTCTTTTTTTTTGATTGGTCACAATTTTGTCAAGGTCTGATTCCTTGATTAATGGAACGTTTTATCGCCTGGCTTGTTCAGGTCAGTGATGGAATGATATCTTTATTAGAAGACTGATCCGTTGACTGTGAAGCGATGTTGCTCAGGCAGATCTGCACACACACAACAGTTAAAATCATTACCACAACAGCCCATTAAATAATAATCCACTGGCAATTCGTCCTGACTTTAATAAGAAATCAAGACAGGTTGATAAGGAGGGAACAATTGTCATGAACAGTGCCGTGTAATTTACATGCCTGAAACATCAGCAACCTCTTAGGACGTTTACTACTTCCGTGTCAAAGCTAACGCCAGAAAATCACAGGAGTGTGTCTCATCCTTAGCGTATGCCTGTTACACACACACACACACACACACACACACACACACACACACACACAAAGACAAGAGA